>JAVYIG010005890.1:0-128144 GCA_035222895.1 Strongylocentrotus droebachiensis
CAATATTTCATAGTATTAATATCAATTCCTCTTTTAAAAATTATGACATATACATGCCAACGATGTGATATTAGTCGATATTTTCACCATGTAATTTTTGTTTTGGTGTTGAAATCGGCCCAGGCACGGAGTGAACAGTAGCTGTCTGGTACGTGGACCCATGCACAGTTCATTACCATGCATACAGCGATCTCCCGATGGTTTCTTCTTCCTTTTTCCCCATATCTTTCGCCTTCCTTGGCCCTGAAGATCCTTCATCTACCAATTCTGACACCGGTAGTCAGGAGCAAGTCTTTGTTAGTTGTTTTTCTTAGCTGGTAACGTCGCTTTCATTATCTTGCAATTGCCGATAAACATATATCTAGCGCACGTACGTTCCATCACAAGCAAGCAGCGCCTAGAGCAGCGGCCTGGTCTTACCTCCCGATTCTGCTCGCTTCACAAACGTTCGTGCCAGAGCTGCAACACTCGCGGGTGATATCGTTCGATCAATAGACGTTGTCAAAATATTATAGAGGAAGCGCTTGCATGATCTCGTTCAAGTTTGATATTTTATAACATAAAATGTTTAACTGGTACTGTATCCTTTTTTGAGGCAGTCACACACATCTATGATAAATATTATCATAGTTCTAGGCCTATTCGTTTTACAAAACTGCTCCTGTACCTTAGTTATCTGATGACAAGATAATGCATCCGCCTATACATGCATGATTTAACCTTGTTTTCCAAGCAGTAAACTCGTCTTAAATCTCTACCAAATAAGTGAATATGAGGAAATAAAGAGAAATCAGCGACTGGAAAATGTTGCTTCGTTATTCTTCATTCAAATGAAGCATTTACGTAGGGATATCACTGTCATTCACTCTCACTGAGCCCATGGGTCCCGTTCGTGACGTCACGGATAGAGGCCCGACTCTACATGCACTTCCGGGTTTCAGACTAGATAGTTTGGTAGAGTTTACTCGCATAATTTCACCATTCTAAACTTGTTTTTGTCAGTTGGACACCATTTAGTGTTATTCTGGGGGTTAAAAGCTTTCTATTGATGTAATTACCTCAATATTTGGGATTGTCTTAGAGTATCAACTTTAAAGACAAAGTTGACTTCTGGTCCATGCAATTGCATAGTGAAAGAAACGGTGTGGAATAGATCAGAAAAGGTTGATCATCTAGCATATACGTATTGGTGTGTACTGCAAGGTTCTGGAATCATCAAAATGATAAGAAATTTGGCCCAGTGAGTCTTGGTAAAGTTACAAGCACTGTACACAGAAATATGTATATGGGACTACATGAACATGTGGTACAGAAATCCATCCCGATTTTTATGTTGTTACATGCCATATTTAGAATATGAAGGCATTTGTAGAGCCATGCTTTTCAGGGAACATTTTTATCCAATGTTCTTGCAAAACTTGCATAACAATGATAACGCTCACAAATTATTTTTTACCTCTTCCCAGAACTCAACCTTCTCTTTAACTCTTTATGCGCCACTTAAAAAACCCCCCTGTGCCACATTCTTTTAGGGTCACACATTTCGAGGGAATCTTTATTGACTCTGCTGAATCAAGAGGCTATAACTCTTCACTGGATGATCATGATGAAAAATATTGTGCAGCAAAGTTGTAGACCGGAAAACGTGCTTTTCGATGAACCGTCATTTGTTATATTTTGAATTATCATTTTTATAATAATCATAATTATATAATGTTTAATTTTTCTTATTTACGGCAGTTTTTTATCCCTCTAGAATTTCTTATTTAGCAATGATAAGACATCTTCAAATCGAATCTATTAGAAAGGTGGACTTCTTACCTTTCTTTACATACCTTGCTCAAGTATTCTAACAATTCAGAAGGTTAGTATTTAGGTTGTTGAAGAAAAGAAGTTCAATAGGGAGAGACTTGAAAGTACCCCGCTCAGCCACCCTTGACAATGGGCTAATCTGCCCATTGAAATCCCTATTACCCCAGGTTATTGTCAATGTCCGGTTTAGCGGGGCATGAAAAGGGACGTCGTGGGGATGTTTTTCTTTGTTGTGCCATGATAAGTCAATAAGAAATAAGAGAATGTTATTGATTTTGCCCACTGGTATGAGCATGTAAAAATGGTATAGGCATAATATATTATATGTGATATACATGACATAATCAGCATCTTATTGAAATGTCTCATTATGAATGTTCACCGCATCTGTTCTCTCACCTTCTTTACCCCTCAATAAAATTGATTTCAAGTACATTTATCACAGCCATAGATATACAAAGAAAGAATGAATCAATCTTAAAATATAAACTATATTGCATTGTTTTCCATTTACTTTATTGTGAGAGAGCTTATTATCAGAAATGATTGACGAGTGGAGTATGCAATGAATAAAATATGGAGAACGGACGTGAGAGACATTATGAGAGAGAAATAGTGATATGAAATGAAAGGACTTTACTGTGAATAAAGATTATAAGAGAAAGAGATAAAGATGACGGCAAGACAGGATACATATTGATACGAAAATAACAATAATAATGAGATAGAGATGACGGAAAGAAAGAGAGTAAACACTGATAGCATAAGAATGAATAAAGATAATAAGAGAAAGATATAGAGATGACGGCAAGACATAGGGTACATATAGATAGGAAAATGATAATAATAATAAGATAGAGATGACGGAAAGAAAGAGAGTAAACACTGATAGCATAAGAATGAATAAAGATAATAAGAGAAAGATATAGAGATGACGGCAAGACATAGGGTATATACATATAGATAGGAAAATGATAATAATAAAAAGATAGAGATGACGGAAAGAAAGAGAGTAAACACTGATAGCACAAGAATGAATAAAGATAATAAGAGAAATATATAGAGATGACGGCAAGACATAGGATACATATTGATAGGAAAATAATAATAATAATAAGATAGAGATGACGGCAAGAAAGAGAGTAAACACTGATAGCATAAGAATGAATAAAGATAATAAGAGAAAGATATACAGATGACGGCAAGACATAGGGTACATATAGATAGGAAAATGATAATAATAATAAGATAGAGATGACGGCAAGAAAGAGAGTAAACACTGATAGCATAAGAATGAATAAAGATAATAAGAGAAAGATATAGAGATGACGGCAAGACATAGGGTACATAATTATAGATAGGAAAATGATAATAATAATAAGATAGAGATGACGGAAAGAAAGAGAGTAAACACTGATAGCATAAGAATGAATAAAGATAATAAGAGAAAGATATAGAGATGACGGCAAGACATAGGGTACATATAGATAGGAAAATGATAATAATAATGAGATAGAGATGACGGCAAGAAAGAGAGTATTACACTCATAGCATAATAATG
The DNA here is from genome assembly GCA_035222895.1 of Strongylocentrotus droebachiensis. NCBI lineage: Eukaryota > Metazoa > Echinodermata > Echinoidea > Camarodonta > Strongylocentrotidae > Strongylocentrotus > Strongylocentrotus droebachiensis. The sequence continues at coordinate 3,374 of JAVYIG010005890.1, forward strand.
AATAAAGATAATAAGAAAAAGATATACAGATGACGGCAAGACATAGGGTACATATAGATAGGAAAATGATAATAATAATAAGATAGAGATGACGGAAAGAAAGAGAGTAAACACTGATAGCATAAGAATGAATAAAGATAATAAAAGAAAGATATAAAGATGACGGCAAGACAGGATACATCTTTCTTTCATTAGTTTTATTCATTCTTATTCTATCACTGTCTACTCTCTTTCTTGCTGTCATCTCTAGCTCTTTCATTAATTTTTATTCATTCTTATTCTATCAGTCTACTCTCTTTCTTGCTGTCATCTCTATCTCTTTCTTTCATTATTTTTATTCATTCTTATTCTATCACTGTCTACTCTCTTTCTTGCTGTCATCTCTATCTCCTTCTTTCATTTTTTTTATTCATTCTTATTCTATCAGTCTACTCTCTTTCTTGCTGTCATCTCTAGCTCTTTCATTAATTTTTATTCATTCTTATTCTATCAGTCTACTCTCAGGGAACACTTTTATCACTAGAGTCTTCGTCACTGCTCGATTCGTCGGAATCAGAGTCCATGCTCCATGCTTCCATAGTAACAAGATCTCGAGCCTCCTCTACACTAAACACACGTTGACGTTTTCCAGCAGGTGCCATCGTAACATCAGTAAAAAAAATCCAAAGAAAACCGCTAAATACACGGTAATTTCGAATGTAACACTATGAAGAAAAACAGTTTACCGGAAAGTGTGCGATGTATACAATGTAAACAATAGTAAACGCAACGCGTGGCTACACACTGCGAGCGGTATTATGAATGTCTAATTGACTCGTATACATCTGTGCAAAAATGCGAAGTTGGCACGCCTACGTCCGTGCAAATCGGCGAACAAAGCAAACAAAGAGTTAATGACCTTTTGCCTGCCCACTGAAAATGAGTTTACATTGAGGAAACAGGCTATATTCCATCATACTTTCCTTCCTCTTCTCATTGTTTGTTTGTTTGTTTGGGGCTAGAAGGGCAATAACTCATGTATTAGCTGTGCACAACAGTGTAATGAGGTACCCGAGTACACACCCAGGCTTACAAGCGAATACTCAAATATTCGGACGCCATGTTTTTTAATAATTTTGTTGATTTTTTTTGTTGATTTTTTTATATTTTTGTTGATTTTTTGGGGGTGTTTTTTTGCCACTACCATACCTTTGGAGCAGTATCCCAGTTCTGTCGCCGAAAACGCATGCAATTTTACTTCGAGTTGCAGTAGAAGGCGCCGATTTAATAATAATAATAACAGTAAAAAATGCTGTTTTAAAAACCAAAGATGGCAGAACAATCCATTTTCCTACAAGTCCAACAGAAATCCAGACATTTCGTCCCAGTTTCTGAGTGTTGAGTTTGACAGTGCTTGAGTTGGGAAACATTTTTACCAACGGCACCATGCCAACGGCCGCCGCTCACCCAGGCACGGGTAAGCGTCGGCCTGGACAGATTTTTTTTTTTGCGGCCAAATATTCGGGTACGAGAAATCGTACCCGTGCGGGTACTCGAGCATTCGACTACACATCGCAGCCCTATAATGTATACTATAACACAGAGTTAACGCCCTTCTGGTACTGCATAGATGAGATGGGGGTGGCAGAATGGAACACTATATAAAATCCAATTTCAGTAAATTTATTTTGATTAAAGTTAGAAAATTTAATTTGTGTCTAGTTGGAAGACTACATCACATGCATGGGTACACTATATAAAATCCAATTTCAGTAAATTTATTTTGATTAAAGTTAGAAAATTTAATTTGTGTCTGGTTGGAAGACTACATCACATGCATGAGTAATTTCTAATGCATTGTGAGTAGGTGAAATCGAATATTCCCTCTCATCTTCCTTTTATTAAATATACTGGGCGGCCTTTTAAAATGAATTTCTCAAAATTATATAAATATCCACAACGAAATTGCTTGTGCTTTGACTAAATTAGTTTAGTGATGAAGACCTGACATATATATGCTCTCACAGTCACGCTTGTGGATTTACCATAATTGCTTTCTTTCGTTGGATACAAATGGAAGTAGGACAAGAAGTTAAGTGAACACAAAATGAGATAAACATTTTGGCCCTGGCATTCCAGTGTTGCCAATTTAATCTCATCATTTTGAAGACTGCAGATCATTATAAATTGGTCTAAATGATTATAGCAACAGCAGTAAGCCTTTAACCAAATGCCATAAAGTTAAATATGAAAGTCTCTAAAAAGTCATTAATGGAAACTTTGGCATCAATTGCAACTACCATGGTAACAGTGCTCAACAGCCAATCAAAATCTAGGTTTCAATGGTAAGCTGTGTGCAATGGGGAACACGCCATGCATGCTTCACAGACTTTAATATCAGATTTTTAGTCATCAGTGATGCCTATTAGGAAGCGTCCTGTTTGTCGCCTGTAAAATATAATAATTTAAGGACTTAAGCCAATATGGACATTTTAATGGCAATTTCCCTATACAAAAATAGTGTCTTTATGAATTGAACATATGACCAAATAAAGGGACATTATAGATATTGTAAATGTTAAATAAAACTGTACAATAACTTTGTAAAGAATTACAATAATTAATGATTTTAAAGCCCTACTGCACTACTTATAGCTACTTGCGCCATCTATATAGCCTGTTGGTCCCCCATGATCCTCTTTTTCTTATGTTAATTGAGTGCTGATTTGATGAGATAACCACCTGTCAGTGACCTTGCAGGGGGTCTCAACCACCCCCCCCCCCTGACCAAACTAGTATAGAAAGGCTTTAATAACCCAAAATCCAATATTCATATTAAAATGTTCATTCTAAAAACTAGAAATATGCAAAAAGTGAAAACAAAAGCAAATTTTCTTTGATTTTGAACCCACATTACTTCCAAATATCAATTTGGGTCAAACTAAAATGTGGATTTGTTTGGGGTATACAATACATGTTGAAGATTAATTACCGGTACACAGACATGGAAACCAATCCCCCTCTTCCCCATTGAGAATGCCATATAGGGTAAACATAGGGAGAAGCAGCCTTAGAGAAAATAACAAAGAAGGTAGACAAAAATAAAGGAAATAAATATAGATACAGAGAAGAACAGAGTAAGCTGGATCAGTAGATAGTAAGGAGAAGGCCATTTCACCAAATCTATGAACTTAGTTTTGCTGCATTGTTGCATTCAATTAAAGTACATTAATCCTGTCCTATTTACTCTGTCTTCTCCTTCTTTCTTTGCTCTAATGCGTAATTACGTATATATCCTAAACATGCTTGAATCAAGGTATTCCGGAATTAGTGTTTTATCTTGGGTAATGAACCACATAGTACAGCCCGATGAAAGTTTTGAATTACAGTGGGGAGGGGGGTGATTTTTTTTAATTTTTTTAATGTGTCTGAAAAGTGGTCAATTATTTTGTGGGCACTACCAAAGACCAATGTGGCAATTTTAAGTACACTTTAAAAAAAAGCCCCATTTCCAAAAGGCACCTGAAAATCATAACCTTTTTAGGGGGAGGGGCTTGTCAGAAATGTTAAAGAATTGTGCCCCCACCCTTTACAAAAACCTGGATACACCTCTGACATTGGATTGAAAACCAGGTAGAGCGTACAAAAGAGAGAATGGCCACCTCAAAACTTTTTCTACATCACAACCATTCTGTTGAGTGCCAGAAGGTTGTTCAATTTAATCTTCTACAATACAGTGGCCTTTCTCGCTCTCGGCAGACAATACACTCCAATTCTTATTTCCTTGTTTAATCATCAACTGATCTTTCCAATTGATTTTTCCAATTATTGAGATTCCAACTATATATGATTTTAACAACACAAAACCATTTTGAAAGTTAAAGCCCAAGTCCACTCCAAAAATAACTTACTTTCAATAGAACCAGAAAAATCAGACAAACCAATCAAAAAAAGTTTGAGCAAAATCGGATGACTAATAAGAAAGTTATGAATTTTTAATGACATGAATTTTTTTAAAATCACTACACAAATTGGTAACTCACTCATGAGTCTGTGACGTATGGTCCTCACTATCCACTAATTATTTTCTTTATATTGATAATATAAATTTCCTATTTTCACCCTAAGAATCTTATTTCTTCACACCAGCATCCAAGTTAGATTGTTAGTAATATGTTTTTGTGTGGATGCACAAATAAAAAGTATTTTTTGTCCAGTTAAATCATGAAAAATTGAATTTTGATAAACTATTTATATAAAAATCAATAATTATGAAATACAATATTCGGAAAATAGTATCAATTCTTCAAAATTCATAAAAGTTTTTGGGAAATGTCATGCACGCAATATGATACAAATCATATAACCTGGGCAAAGGCATGGGGAAATCAAGTTTTGGGGGATAAAAAGGGAAATTAATGGGATTAAACTATATAAAGCAATTGATAAGTTGTGAGGACATGACGTCACAAACTGATAGCCATCTTGGCAATTTGTGTCGTGATTCTCATTGTTCCATAGTTTTACATACTTTTTCAAAAATTCATAACTTTCTTATTAGTTATCCGATTTTGCTCAAACTTTTTTTGATTGGTTTGTCTGATTTTTCTGCTTTTATTGAAAGTAAGTTATTTTTTGAGTGGACTTGTCCTTTAAGTCAATTCCTCTAACACAAAGGCTATGCCTTTATTCAGGCTTGTATCAATTGAAAATTCACCTTATGAAATCTCGGCGCAAGCACAAAAAAAAATCTTGGTTGTTCTACTATTCTTATAAATCTCACCTAAATGATATTTCATCTTTGAAACCCTAAAAAATAATTACTGTTCTAGACCTGTCGAGAAATATTTTATCCAGTTTAAGAGATTTTTTTCAAGCAAGGGCCCAAGCATGGATTTAGGACAGGTTAAAAATATTCCCCTGTACAGCGACCATGGATTGGTTTCCATAATTGATTATTTCTGCAAGGGTAAAGCCTGCAATTGACCCTCCATTAATATCTCATTTGATTAATGACTTAGGGTGCGTTCAATCAACACTTTTTCACCCCAAAAACACGGTTTTCAAAGACGTTTAGTTGCGTTTTTTTGTTGGTTGTAAAAATAAACGTGTTTAAAAACATCAACATGAAACGCTGAAAAACTTTCGTTTTGTATCGTCGCTAAAATTCACTTGAACGAACAGAGATCTCAATCATGATTCTATGACGTCATTATTGTGGCCTGTTCTGGTTTGACCGACAGTCGACCGTAAAACACAGACAGAAAGCACGCAGTGAAGCTGACCTATACTTCCTGGGTCAAACTGGACAGTATGATGAGCAGTGGCTGGACTTGAAATGAGCAAGATTCAGCGTTGATTAAAAATCACTTGAACGCTATCCAGCTGTAATCATGTTTTTTAACGGTTTTTAGATTTGTGTTTCATGTTTGTGATTTTAGCTATTTTTTTAAATCGCTTGAATGCACCCGACCATTACAAACTTTCTACTTCACTTCTGTTCATGGGTGGCATCAGTAAGCGCTGACTATCCCATACTAGGAAGCAGTTTCTGAACGTTCTGAGACAATAAAACAAGATAGGTCTACATTCACGAGACAAGGGGACCCATATCTGCATTCACATTCAAAGGACACGTTTGCTTCTGACCCGAAGCACTAGTGGTGCCAACTATTGGGCATGGTGGCTCAGTGGTTAGAGCGCCTCATGAACGGGAGGTCGTGGGTTCGAACCCCGGCCGAGTCATACCAAAGACTTATAACAATGGGACCTTCTGCCTTCTAGCTAGGCACTCAGCATATTAGATTGGAGAAGGGTAATAATAACATATTATTAATGCAGGGCCCGCTGGAAGAGCAGTTTCATAACTGAAGTGGCTACCCTGGGTAAATAAAACATTATTATTATTATTATTATCCGAGAGCTTTCAAAATGCTGTGATTCACAAGACAGACGCAGCTCCTGATCTCTTCATTACACAATCACACCTCTTGATCGTATCGTTAATCAATGCCACCAACTCAAGGGGAAAGGTCTAGACACCCTTCCCTTGACTTCTTGAGTATCCAAAAACAGACGTGGCAAAGACAGATGTCTTTAAAGGTACTATGTCCCATTTGCAGGCCCAAAAAATGAAAAAGTTAAATTCCAACTGCATTTGAAAGATAAAACTAATTTAGAACTTCCCTAAAAAAGGTGGGGCTTGAAAATGTCTTCAAGTGGGAAAATAACGACTATTAGTTGTCAAATCGACTTTAGGGCTATAGAGCCCAAAAGTAATAGTCTTGATTTTCAGACAATTGTACCGAATGGTCATACGTTTTTTGCTGCGCAAAGATTCAATCAGTTTAATCTTGGCCATCACAAGAAGTGGGTTATTGATGTAGGCAAATGCACATGTACCCTTTACAACTCTTTTCATGTATGATATTACCAAAGAAGAAAGAAAGCCAGTCAGTCACTCAATAGTGTCAGACAGTGAAATCTAGCAAGTAAACGGGTTTCCTTGCATAATTTGAATATGAGGACACTGCTAACGTTTAAATTTCACAAATAGGACATACACGACATATTCATAATTCCTGCAAAGTTCTACAGCATTTTAGGTTGGCTGCAAAAGGGACATAGTACCTTTAACACCATGGTGTATACAATTGACATCAATATTATGTGAACTTCAATGGATTTCAAAGGGCAAAGGAAATGGCGCCAGGTAGAGTTGGCCGGAGAAAGCTCCCTATATAATAACAGTGAAAGCGGCGCTAAAGAGATCTTCTTTACATGTGTTTCTACATGTGGATGGCTTTCCACTTGCCAAAGTAAATAATCAAATCTAATTTCCCATGTTCATTGTATTTCCATTACAAAAGTCTGGTTTTTTTTTTTAATAATGTGGAAAGTAGAGGCCCTTCAAATACAAATATTAAACACTAAAAACAACAAAAACAACAACAAAACTTTAAAATTCAGAGGAATCCTGAACTATGATAGACGCTGTCATATGAAATCTCACAATTTCAAAGGCTTCTAATCTGCTCCAGGAAATGAAAGCAAAGTTCATTGATGTCGCTGATATGTACATGTACCCCTCCCCCTTTCTCTATCTTCATTTGATTTTTAAAATAAATTTTATATAAACTTTAGATTGAAATCAGTATCATATAACTTGTTCTTCAGCAAACAAACAAACTTTGCACAGGTTGGTACTAGTATAACTGGGCCAGGGTCTTTATTATGTATTCCCATGTGTATGTATCCATGTTTGTGCTTTTTAGCACGCTTCAGGAAGTTTACATTGGGTTGTCTACTCAACCTCTTTATAGGATGGAAGCTTCATGTCAACAATATTTCTGAAAAATGTTAAATTACCATTTTCTCAAGAAATACAGCTTAACTTTTAAGTACTAAGTGTTCGTTTAATATAGGATGAATACGTAGAAATGAGCCTTTTATACTGGTAATGTCTAATGATAGGCTTTAGATAATTATCTTGGTGAATTGGCATACAAAAAAATGGTGATACATTACATCCAACATTGACAAAACTGGATTGCCCGGCTGAATTGAATGTGAGGGGAAAATGAAGAAAATTCCTCTCATTATTGTGGTCTTTTTTTGGGACTGGGTTGTTTATTAGAACGTGGACACACATGAGTGAACAACCCCAAGACCGCTGCCCAGAATTTGGTACAGACACCAGTAGTCCCATGGTCATAACTATTAGCACAGACATCTGACCCATTCACACTATAGAAAAAAACAATTTGAAAAATCTTTTTAAACTACCAAGTACACTACTGGAAAAACCCATAACATCTATTAATTGGCCTTGGCTAATTGGGTTTTTGGTGAGTAGCAAGCATGCATGACTTGTCACTGCTCTGCATGCTATAGCGCGGAAGTGAGGAGTGTCACGGGAGCCAAAACCGGAATAATTTAGTTTTTGTAATGTGAAAAAAAATCAGGGTTTTTGCTTCCGGTGTAAATGCCCCTATTGTATACCTACATCATATGGAGGAAAAACTGGCTTCATAACAAAATTCACTTCTAAGTTATCCTATAAGTCGACATTTTCGTCACAAAAGTGAACATTCTTGCATATGCATATCAAATTCTTCCCTTTTCTTCTCCTATTGAAAAGGATCCCAAACACTGAGGTCATATGATCTATTTGCTAGCAGTCGGGGTGAATTCGCATCATCAAAATCCAGCATAATTGCACATGATGTCAGCATATAGTTAACCACATCTATGTTCAGTCTGCATATTTCAGACTCAAGACATCACATTTTCATGCTCATATTTAATAGCAGAGCACTAAAAAGAAAGAAATGGCACAGCATAATAGGTTTTATTAGGACATCTGAACGAGACAAGCCGACATGATAAGTCAAAATAAGCCAGGATCTAACTTCTATGGTCCCAGTTCTGCAGACTTCGCTGAAAAGAAACTAGCTACTAGTTCGATATGAATAATCGTAGACTACGGGAGGAATACAAAAGTGAGACACCCACTATCCTCCTGAGGAAAGTTTGTACAATTATTTTAATGAGAGGCCTAACAGTTAATTGGTCCAGCTATAACCCTGCCCCCGGCTATTACTTCTACTAGCCTAGAAACTGGTTTGTCAAACAGTACAAAAACCCTAAATAGGGATTTAAGAAGATAGGTCATTGTAGATGTGGTATAATGTTTACTGACATCCATCGATTTAGTTGGGAAAAAAAAATCAAACAGAATAGAAAAGGCCTTAGAATTTGTATATCTGTAAGTACAAATAAATCTTATTTAACAGATAATTAAAGTCTTCATGAACTACATGCAAGCTGGGTGGTACAATTTCAATATAATGCATGACAGGTACATGTCTTCACCGTTCACGTGTATAACTTAATTTGGGCAGGAACACAAAGTTGATCCTGACAGAGTACAGTATGTAATAGGAATAGTAAGATCATTAACGACTTAACAAAACTGGGTGAAACATGTATCAAATAAACACAATTTGTAGATGATATAGTCCTTTTTCTGTCTTCATGCATTTTTGTAAACACAAAGAATTTGAGAAAAAAAAAAGGAATTTCCTTTCCAAACCAAATGACTTTGCTCAAAACTTTCCAATGTTTTAATTGTCATACATGTATGTGATTTTTTTTTTTTAATGGAAACATTTCTACATTGATTTCTTCCAAACTACCATCAAAAGAATGACAAATCTTGCTCACTATTTTCTAACTTCACTTGAACTCAGCCTTCTCTTTAATAGTAGCCGAATGAGTGAGAAAAACGTGATGATGATTTTATTCTAGAGTGCACACACGCACAGACAAAATAAATAAGGAGTATCAACTATGAGGGTCTTGTATATTGATCAAACCTTGGGCGGAGAAGAAACAAGAGAAGGATAATGATGCTTTTCTGTCATGTTTCTTTCTTTCTTTCTTGAGAGAAATTATGTTGTACAGACTTGGATCATGCTGAGATAAAGATAGATATAGAGATACAGTTACAGATACAGACAAGCACAGAGAGAGAGAGAGAGAGAGAGAGAGAGAGAGAGTGAACAAGAGGTAGAGAGCGACAGAGAGGTAGGGAGAGAGAGAGAGAGAGAGAGAGAGAGAGAGAGAGAGAGAGGGGTAGAGAGGTAGGGAGAGGTGGAGAGAGAGAGAGAGAGAGAGGAGTGGGAGGGGAGCAAAAGAGGATAAGAAGAAAAGAATGAAAGCATGGAATATAAGAAAAAAAGATAACAAAAAAGGACAAGAGAAGAAATGAGGAAGTTAAACAAAGATCACATTAGAGACATAATCTATCTATTCATCATTTTGCTAAATATATCCGTCCTGTTGAGATTCAATTTTCAGGAGCCTTTGCAGTGCATCGGAAGAAGGAATTGAGATTTGGTTTGAGGATCACCGCAAACCATGAAAACTCTACCAAAGTGCATAGACTTAAGGGCTTCACCATTGCAGTCGGCATTGGAGGCTTAAGAGAGCGCCTATTCAAAGCTGATAGCATTATGTGAACCCAGCATTTATTCCTAATCACTCCCTCATGGAAAATTTACCTTAAGTCTTGAAAAGCCGCCAGTGAATAGGAGGCTAGGTTCTGGTGAAGTATAAATTCAGAATAAACTCAATGATGTTTTCATCAAAATGGAATGCAACATAAAGAATGTTCTGTGATGATGGGCATGTAAAAAGAAAACGTGATTGTAAACAAATTCATGGTCATACGAAGGAGTAGAGTAGTAAACAAGAAAACGAACAAAAACAAAACAAACACAGCCTAGGTGTATTAAACAAGCTCGAGATATAAAGACTGATCAATGTTTCTCAAGAAAAAATCTGAGACAGAAATTCTGCATCAATCTTCTTTGTGCAACTCAAAAAAGAGGCGCTCGTTTTCCCCAAGGTTCTTTGCTTCCAAAAAAAAAATCCCCACACCAGGGAATTCGTAATTCTGCATATGAAATAGGTTTCATAATTCCAAACGTAAGTTGCGTTATTCCGAAGGTTAGCTTATTCAAAGGTTCATAGCTTCGAAGATGAAATGGGGTTCATTATTCGGAAAGGCTGTAATTCCGAAAAACAAGACAGTGTTTGATTCATATTCAGAATCTGAACCTTAGGAAAAGCGATCCCTGATAGCACTTAATCTTCAGAGCATATCAACGTCTGAGTGATTCTTCACTTGCGAATTAGCCTGCTAATTGGGCTAATGGAGGGCTGTTCTGCAAACAAGCCCCAGTTTCTTGAGATGATAGCTAAACTGTTTAATGTCCCAGGTGTGCTATTTGCGCCTTTCCTGTTAAATGGCTCCAGCAGCTTCAGCTAGTTCACCTTGAAGATGCAATGAACTACATGTAGCTTCACTTACACTAATCATCGGGCATCATTTCCAAAGAATCGGACTAAGCAAGCTAATTAGAAAACTCGGTCTAATGAAAACAGTTCTCTTAGAAAATATAGATCATAACAACTTAAAGCACAGAAAGAAAAGCTCTTTTACAAGAGTAAAAGCAAATTTCTATTTCCACAATTTAGATAATTTGTGGATAATGAAAACAGGCCTTTTCAGAGAGGTAGGTCGTGAGGCACAGAAGGAAAAGCTCTTCTCATTGGAATTTCTAAAAGCAAATATCCATTTCATAATCATAACACATCAAGATGATTTATGACCTACTAAAGTAGGACACTTGACAGAGAAGCAATCTGGCTAGTAGTCTTTTATACACTTACTTCACATACAATCTCCTCAAAACATGAATTTGAAGTTGAAATATTTGCAGAGGTGAGGGAAATTACAGCAACTGTGTACAAATTACTTTCTTGTTCACAATTGCTCTCTTTGGAGTAGCTTCAGAAAAAAAGAGAAATTTCTTGGGGTTGAATGAACATCCGGTTTACTAAGTGTTTTTCCCTCAGGATTTTTACCATAAAAGATACCCTACACCACCACCTACATGTATCTGTATTGCTTAGAAAGATAATGTAGTGCTACCATTCATATATTCTGAGATGCAGTAACATACAACACACTTGTTTGTTCACTGTAGCTCTTTCTGAGTTTCAATAAAACAAGTGGGGTTTCCCCTGATCCTCTCATAGACCTTTTAAAATGTATCTTTTTCTTTCCATCAATGCAGCTCTTTCAGAACTCGCCGCCGCAGAGCTCACTTGCTCACTGCCCTTGAAGTTTGTCTTGTCACAACTCTGATGGCAAAAATATTTAAACAACCATCCACTTAAAGCAGATGAAACAAAAGGCCCGTCTTCACTATCTCGAGATTGCCAAATATCCAGCTATTTGAACTATCCCGATCGCAAACTATCCAGCTAATTTGCGTCTTCATTAGACCGAAGTAGCAAGTTAGCTGGATAGTTGGTCGGGATAATATCCCAAGATATCTTGGGATAGTTTGCAAAATATCCTTTTTATTGGCAAAATATCCAGCTATTTGTCCCGTGCGTCTTCACTAGACCGAAGATTCGCAATACACGCTAACGCTGAGCAAAATATCTCGAGCTAATTTCTCAAGGTCGAGTTTCGAGTTTCGAGGTCGAATCTCGAGATAGTGAAGACGCGATTTGTTACTTCGGGATTATTTCCCAAATAGCGGGCTATTTGGCAATCTCGAGATATTTGGCAATCTCGAGATGATGAAGACGCGCCTAAAGTGTTACTGCACCACTGAATGTAGTATAAGTGGGCTTTCCAAGGAGGAGCTCTGAAAAATATTTACATTCAAAATATATATTTGGTAAATTCGTCAATCATCATGTATCTAGGCCAAAGTCTGTAGACTGTAGCAAAAACAGCCGTTAAAGGGATCCGGTATTAACTTTGTCTTAGAGCGTTTAAAACATTTCTTGATTTAGCTCATGCTGCAATGATAATTATTAACCTTTAGGTCAGTCAAGAACCCCATGACTTTTACAAGCCTGTCTGATTATAAAGATATTGATGATTGAAAATCTAAATCAAATTTTGCTTTTGCCAAACGGTTTTCTTAAAGGGAGGCTTTACTACATGTACTTCAGCAAGAAGAGATTAGACCACCCAGTGAGCCATCGAGGTCACTGTGACAGGTGGCTATCTCATTAACTCAGCTCTCATTTAACATAAGAAAAAGAGGATCATGGGGGACCAACAGGCACCGATTTGGGAAGTTTTCTATATAGAGGGAGCAAGTAGCTACAAGTAGGACAGTGTGCCTTTAACACTACAGTCTAAAGGGGAAAACGAGTATGGCAAAACCTGTCATTCAAAGGTATTAATTTTTTTGAGGCACTTCTTGATCATTTTGAAGCGCAATATTTTTATAGGGCTTCAATATAACACCATATCACAGACACTGATAGCAGGTAGGGCCATGCATCTCAGATTTAACATTGTAAAACGATGCCTTTCATAACCCTTGCTAGTCCAGATTCCGGCCTATTTAATTTTGATCTCCACCACACCAACACTACCTCTCCCTACTTACTTGCTACCAGCCGATGATGGCGTGATCATTAAATTAGGACGCCCGGCGAAAAAAAACCCTATGGTCTTCAGGCTGGGCTTGTGAGCATAATTATGAGTTTGTTGATAACGCCATCTTCGACGGCTTGAATCAAGTGTGTAGGGAAATTATAAAGGACCGTGCAGATTCTGGACTAAACCCTTGCATGAAATGGACAGGAATTCCATTCATGTCCTTGAAAGCTTCTCAAGTATTTGCTGCACATTACCGGCCATCATTCATTCATTCATGTTGTGCTAATAGGATGCCACATGTCTACCTTGTTGTGACAGTCTCTATGTGAAGAAACGTGGGTACTCTGCTGCACTGTGTAAACACTCTATATACAGGCTGTCTATAGCACTCAAGCAGGTACTTGAAGCAAGAAATGAGCGAATTATATGCCCTAGCATGTACCGGTAAGCTAAAACATAGTTGCGTACAGTGTATATTCTAATGGGTAATTTATAAACTATTTTTCATTGTAATTTCATTGAAGTCAAAGCAATCCTACTGTACTTCCATATGTTCATAGCAGAAGTCTTCATGCACTGTTTGTACATACATGTACATGTACATGTAGATATGATTACCGTACAACCAGAGCAGACGCCCATTTATATGTCGACACAGCGTAATATTTAATCTATTATTAGCGAATTAGAATATTGAATCTAATATTATTTTTTAAAAAGAATACCTTTAAATGGTGTGTATATGTGTGTATGTGTGTGTGTGTGTGTGTGTGAGATACATAAATAGATAGAGAGAGAGAGAGAGAGAGAGAGAGAGAGAGGAGGGGGGGGGGGGGGGTGAACAGACAACCTGTAGCTTGCATCTTCAATAATGTACACATACATGTACAGTACATACATGTACTGTATGAAACCCAATGCTTACATTTGAGCACTGTGGTATGGCCTTTGCTTTGACAAACACTGTTTTGCGATAGATCCACCTTACAATGTATAAGGTCAGAAGGACAACAGTGTAAACAAATTGGTATAATTGGATTTAATCTAAATTTCACACCTTTTGGCACCATTGTGAGTAAAACAGTGTAATTTCAAACTGTATAATTGCATAATATACATATACGGTAGGCAGAATGAAGAATCTAGAAAGAGACTCTAATTCTTGTTCTGTCACTCACACACGGGATCTTCTCACTTTCATCCCTAACAATCAAATAGAATTCAATAGATGAAAAGCTGAGCTGTCCAGAAGGGTTTTGGGTAGAAACGAGGGAACAACAGATCAGCGTGAATGTGTGACAAATTTTGTAAATAGCTCAAGACAGTGATCAAACAGAGTAAAACGGATGAATGATTTCTTGAATAGTTCCTAAAGGAAGAAGAGAGTCAAAGAAATTAGTTTTCACACCCAAAATGCATCGTTTCTTCTCTGCTTACTCAGTTGGATGACACATTCAACCTACATGTATACTTTCCACTTCAGCTAACTCTGATAAAAGGAAGAGACTGAGGACTTGCATGAACTCACTTTTGTTCTGTAAGAAAAGACAGAGCAGTCTTTTCCAAATTTAGAAATTTCTAGCATTTTAAATGCATGTGATATTTCTAACATTGAAGAAAATTCCAGTAACAGTTGGACATATATATATACTGCAGATGCTTCAGTGAATAATCTGAATATTCTAGAAGAAAATTGAAATTGAAATTGAAATCAAGTAACCTATTTGATGTCTATTCAGAAATTTGTTTTTCACTGGTAAAAGTTTAAAGAGAGCAATATCCCTCCTAGGTACCTACATGTAATTAACATAATCCTATGCTGCACCATATTTAAACAAGGCACAAAATTAGCAATGTCACAGGTGCAGCAGATCATCTAACAACCTACAGAGCAAGCTAGACTCTTATGTACATAGTTGCGATTAATTATCAACTCTCTGTTACAAGACAGGGCCCTGGTTTGGAGATTGAAAATCAGATTCACACCCCTCTGTGTACACGTAGCTTGCTTTCCAGTATTAATGAAATGGGCCTGTGATCAAAGAAAGAGTTTGTTAAACACCTCCCCTTGAAGCAAAGATCAGTGTTGAAGAGGGCACTGGATGAAAGGGGCACTTGTAAGCTTTAGGGGGGGGGGGCCTTAGTCCAAGCAGGCTTCTTTGGTAAATAACTGTCACATATTTCAGAGTGTGCCATGATGTGACACACTTCTGAATAATGAGATATGGTCAGAGGCTGTGGTTGTATGATACTTGTGCCATTTGGATGCATGACTTCTCGCAAGAAAAGTTCAACCTCTTTGCTTGTTTTTGTAGGTTTGTGCGAGGATAAACCATGCTGTGGACAAAACAAGTGCTCTTCAATTGTGAGTAGAAATTCCATGACATCCACGACTTACTTTATGTTTATGATGATCTATATCAGAAAAGTCTTGGTTGAGTGACCTTTATAGACAGGTTTGACTGTATAAAGAATTATTGTATAGACAATGTTTCGTCATGTGATGTTTCTTTATTGCCCAGACGAGGTAGAAGGAAATACTTAACATCTATAGCTGTACAATACTTGTATAAATGTACACATGTAGCTATATGATCAATTTGGCTAGACTGATCGAACACAGGGTAAAAGTACTAGCCACAGTACATGTATATGATGACCTCAGTTAATATCAGAAGGTACAGGTAGGGTAAAAGTACTTGCTACAAGTACCAGCAATTCTAAAGAAAAACAGAAGACTCGCAATAAGAGTAGACCTGTCAGTGTAACTGCCACTTGACACTAAACAGGCAAGAACAGTGTTTTTCTTCTATATGACACCTTAGGCCTGTCCTCATCAGCTCAAGTTTGCCAAATAACCCACATTTTTCAGACTCAGGATACTATCCCAAAGCTCAAAATTGCGTCTTCACCAGACTGAAACGCTCATCACAACCTAGATCGGACGGGCGAAAATTAACCTGCTAGTGCTTTTTCTCAAGTAGCAGGATATTTTGGAAACAAGACCAAGTACACATGTAGACCAAGATTTCTTGGGATATTTTCACAACAAAATATTACGCTAATAGCTAGTGCTGTAGTCAAACGTTTAACCGTCCGGTATCCGACCGCCCATGGCGGATTCCGTTTTCAATTGGACGGTTTCTTTTTCCCGTTTTTTTATATTTTTTATGCCCCTCCACCTGGCACTATGCCTGGCAATGTCTCCCAGCTCAGTTATCTGTGTGTTGACTCGCCACTCTGAAACTAGAACAACACTTCAATTTGTCTGTCATCTTGGTTTGAAAGAAATCTTTGTAATAGATCTCAATATGTATTTTATAATAATAATTCATCCTACTTTTACACTCCGCGTATACCACAAGGTTCTATCCTAAGTTCTCTACTGTTTTTAATGTACATTAATGATCTTACACATTCTTCTAAAAACGAAATTGTTACTATTTGTGACAAGTTCACAAGCACAAATCGGCGCCTTCAAATGCAGCTCGCAGTTAAATGAAAGTCGATTTTTTTTTTTTTTTTTTTTAAACAATTTTTTTTATTTTTTTTTTTTTATTTTTTAATTCGTTTAACCGAAAACCGTCCGGTTTTGACTGGCGGTTAAACGGAATTGGAGATATCCGTGATGTTACAGCACTACTAATAGCAACTGCGGGCTGATGAGGACGCAAATTAGCTGGATAATTTGTGATCGGGATAGTTAAAATAGCGATTTATTTGACAAACTCGAGCTGATGAAAACAGGCCTCTTGATATAGAAATGTTAAGCTGTCCGCATTGAGGTTCATTGTTTGCAGTGTATAATATGTTACAATTAGTGTAATAATTAACAAACATGTTGAGTATGTTCGTTTGTTTGTTTGAATATAATAAATCATCTCAGACGAACTCAGTTAATTACTCTACTACTTCGTTAAGCTAGGACAATTACTCCTCTTGTTGTCTGATTTGATAATCCCTGGGGAGTCCCAACCCCTACCATGTATGATACATACATGTAGGTTCTGAAGAAGCTTTCTACATGTACCACCTAGTCACATCTATCTTTAATACTTTGTGCGTGGCCCGAATCAATTTAGACTTACAGCCTTTTCACACAGGGGTAAAATGAATCGTATCTAAAGCTGTTTAGTTTAAAGCCCTTTTACTAAACAGCTTTAAAGTAAAGTTTTCCTGTGTGAGCGTCGTTTGTACGATGTTCAGACAGATACAAACTCGCGATCTATACGCCGGTCAGAGCAAGCTGGAGATATGGAGTCCGTATCTAAGAGGCAAGACATTTTGTGTGTGAATGGTTACCGTATACCTCCTTATGTGCTAAAGTGGGGGAATATATGGTACATTTAGACCTTACAGTTCTAGAAGACAGCAAGCTTACACACAAAATGGCTCTTTACAGTTAATGCCCCCGCCCCCCAAAAAAAATACTTAAGTCAGCATGATAAATATGTAATTACTATATTTATATGAACGTACATGTGTAAGTACAAGAGTCTGTTGTATCACTGAGCAATTTCAAATTAACTTTGTGCATGAACTAAATGGAGTTATTAAAGACTGTGTGTGGTATGTAGTTTTATACCAGTTGGAAGGCTTAGAAGTAAAAGTGTAGATCCCTTTTACAAGCTACAGGAAAAACAAAATACTTTGACTTACATGGTGAAAATCAAATATATACATTCTGTAGAGTGCTTTACATTTTCTATGACTCTTCTAATCTAGTAGATGTGTTCAAATAATGTCGGCTCTCTCCCATTATAAGTAAATAGAGTTAAAGCTTAAGCTTGCTCTAAACAAAGAAGAGAACTTGCCCCCCCCCCTTTAAAAATTCCTATCTGCCGCTGCGCAATGAATACCGGTATTTAGAAAACTGATTAATACAGATTGAAAAAGGTTGACTTTTGCTCGATTCCATAAATACGTATACATTGTTGCAGATAGTCTGGAGTATTATCAAAGTACAAACCTTTGACAAGCATTGTAAAGGATCTTTATAAATTAGCATTTCAGCTCAAAGGCTTTACAAAGCCTGATTTTGTTTACCATTATTCTGTGTTATCTCTCTCTCTCTCCCCCTCTCTCATTCTTTCTCTCTTTCATTCTCAGCCTTTTCCAAAGTGAACAGTATGTTACACAAGTCTTTTTATTAGAAAGCTTTAAAACCCTCAGAAAGTATAAATTGAGCTCTAATGGGTTTGCTGGTATCTTAATATTGTACATGTGTGTTTGAGAAGCAGAGACGCACAAGGAAAGTCTATCTGTATCACTAGCATTTCCAGAATAATCTTTTTAAAGTTTCTGTGAGAATACAAGTGGAGATTACATACTGTAATGTAGGCCTATATGATAACTTGGTGCGCATTCACTATCTGTAGAAATTACTATGTTCATATGACTTCAGAAAGTCTCATTACAGCCTGAAGTCGGTCACAAATTTCTACTTTTGGAAAATAATATAATAATTTTAATAGCCTTGTTACATCACCTTTTGAAATGTGCGGGTGTTACCATGGAGTATCATTGTACTTGAGTTGAGTCTTCAAAAGTACACATGTACACCTGATAAAAAAGGTACACTTTGGAATGACCCTTTTTGACCCTTTTTGTGAGTAAGTGGTGAAAAATTTGTCATGAACACAACCAAGTCATAAACGTGACTGCATTAAAAAATATTGATTCTGTTTCCCCTTTTTTTTTGTCATTTTAAAGACTGCAGCCTTGTATAGTAGGGATGGTCAGGGATGACTTTAAAAAGCTGACCACGTTCGTTAGTCACCCACCATTTACTCTTTTTTGTTGCCATTCTTTGGGAAAAGAACACCCTGTAATTGTTAGAGAGAAGACCCCTAAGAGAGGTTTCAATTACATCCACTTTTCCCCACTTAAAGATAAAGTAGAGTTCTGGTCATACGATAGCACGGTAAAAGAAAGTGTGTGGAAGCAATTGGAAAAGGTTAATCATGTAGCACATAAGTACTGGGGGGTGTTTCACAAAGATCCTAAGTCGAACTTATCTCTAAGTTGGACTTAAAAGTTATGGAAAGCCATCAGCATCCTTGAAAATATTTTGTAAAAGTTATTTTAAAAGGCATAAAATGTTGATTCAAATCATTCGTATTTTCTATTATCATGGGAGATTTCATTTTATTGATGTGGAATTTATGGAAAGTCTAAAATACTTGATTTTTCGCTTTTAAATATATTTTATTTTAAGGCTACAAATGGCTCTCCATAACTTTTAAGTTCAACTTAGAGTTAAGTTTGACTTAGGATCTTTGTGAAACACCCCCTGGTGTTATACTGTGAAGTCTTGGAATCATCAGAATGATACATCTTATTTAATATGTATGTATGTTATTAGCACAAAAAAAAGATGTCAGTCAGTCACTTAATAGTGTGTGACAGTGAAGTCTAGAAAGTAAACAGGTTTCCTTGCATAATTTAAATACTAGGACACTGCTAACGTTTACATTTCACAAATAGGACATACTGTACATGTCTTATTCATAATTCCCGCAAAAAAAAGTGCAAAGTTCTACGGAATTTGATGTTGGCTGCAAAAGGGACATAGTATCTTTAACATGATTGTAACAAAAGAAAAACAGAATGTTAGTGGTTACATGGTTGCTATGTAAACAACCTATCTGCCAAGTCATTGGTTTCCGCTCGTTACGATGTGTCCTTGTACATATGATACCTACTGGTCATCTTCAATCAAACCTTAAAAAACGCATTCATTCCCGCATTCAGGTACCTTCACTACGCCTAAGGGAGTGTAATTGTTTCCACTTGTATTATTACTGTATGTCATAAACCACATCCTCCTACAACAACTGGCAATTTGGACTGTTAATTATTAACAAGTTATTAACAAGCTGAGCAAGGGTTTCAAAAGGGGAACAGGGGGACATGTCCCCCCCCCCTCCCCCATTTTATTTCTTTAATTTTTCTTATTTTACTTGACAATGCATTAATATAAATGTCTATTTTAAACCAGCAAATGTTTACTAAGTTGTCCTTCAGTCCTGACTGCCTTTTACAAACAACCTCCATAGAAAATGGAGATCTCTATTAATTTCTTAGCATTCTAACAAACACATGCAAATATGCTAGTAGAAAAATATATACATGTACAGTAGTCATGAATGTCCATTGTCTAGTCAGCGTGAATTAAATTCTTGCCATCGTTTGGTTCTTTTCTTTCTCTTCAGGACATCCACCAACAATATTGAAGGACACTTGGAGGCCTATCTGAGATGTTCCTCTCCAGGCTGCCATACTGGTGATGAAGGTAACCATGGCAACTACCTGGACATCAACCCTACATCCTACTGAGGCTATACTCAACAACTACCACAACACAGCACTGCCGTTAAACACAGAGACAGACTACCACGATGATGATGTTGTATCGGCCTCGGCTGGCCTCAGCTGGCCTGTACTGCTTCTGATACCCATCATCCTTTGTACCATCGTTGGAAACCTCCTGGTGTGTTTGGCCATTAGCAGGGATCGCAGGCTACACAACCTGACCAATCTTTTCCTCTTCTCCATGGCCATTGCGGATCTCTTGGTGGCGCTGCTCGTCATGCCATTTGGACTAACAAAAGATCTACTAGGTAAGATATCCTACATGTACAAGTACATCCAGGGACCTGTTTCACAAAGCCTTTTTTTCAATGACAAATGACAAAAATCAGTGACAAATCTGATGATACCCAATCAGAAGCAAGGATTTCAGTAGCTTATAATAAAAACTGTAATTTGTCACTGATGACAAGTTTTGTGAAACGCCCCCCTGGACAGTTGTACTGTAGTGAGGAGGATGTTTTACTTGAGAGAGAGATGATGAAAATATTCACAAGAATGGGCATTGCTTGCAGATTAAAATGTAACAGCAAAAGATTTTCCAGTTATTGAAAAGAAACATTCTAAATATTTGAGCTGGATTTCCTACATCTATAAATTTATCTTTATTTAATCTTTATTTAAACATTAATTATCTTTGTGTTTCAGGTCACTGGTCAATGGGCCTCAGTATGTGTGATATCTGGACAACGTTGGACGTCTTCTGCTGCACATCGTCCATACTGCACATGTGTACCATCAGTATCGACCGCTACCTAGCGATCAGCGACCCACTGCGCAACAAACGCCAACCAAGAACCAGACGCGGTATCATCATCAAGATCTGCATCGTCTGGGCCTGTGCAGCGGGACTGTCCAGTCCTCTTTGCATCATGGGCTTCTTGCAACCTGCAACGGTCCTCAACAAAGGCCAATGTGCGGTGACCAACATCCACTTCATGATCTATGGATCGGTCGTAGCATTCTTCATCCCACTGTGCATCGTCATCATCACATACTGCCTAACAACTTATACTCTTTACAAGAAGATGAAACTCTGCCAGGAGGGAGAGACGAGCGACACGATCCACAACAAAGACAAACAGAAGACCTATCCAAGGTTCATTCTGCAGATGGCAAAGAGGAATGGCTTTGAGCCTGTCAAAGACACCAAGTGCGATACCTCAAGCATTGAAAGCTTGCCAACCCCAAGAGAGTGCCGCCTGTCTCAATCATCTCTCTCATCAATCAATAGCGACAACAGTAGTGGTCTTAAGCCAAATGTAACTCATCTCAGCCTTAGAAGAACCATGTCGAACCAAAGCCGGAGTGGTATGAAACGGCTCAGCACTGAGCAACGAGCCAGCAAGGTACTTGGACTGGTCTTTACTACCTTTGTCGTGGGTTGGACACCATTCTTTGTGGCAAATATCATCGGCGCGCTCTGTCCTAGTTGCGCCATTGATGCAACCGTGTTTACAATCTGCACATGGATTGGCTGGGGGTCCAGCATGGTGAACCCGTTCATCTATACAGCCTTCAACGTCCGATTCAGACAAGCCTTCATCGGGCTCTTATCATGCAATAGGTATTACACCCTCCCCAAGAGAAATCCCTTTAAAAACTCTGAGAGGAGTAGAGGAAGGGGTCCAGACAGGAGCATCCCTATGCGGCGTAAGTTTGTTGCCTACGATGGAAGCATGAATCGCAATGGTAACACTCTTTGGTCATTGCCAGAGGCATCCCAGTGATATGACGATAATCTTTGTAAATATATCATAGATAACGTCTCTATGCTTTTCTGACTAGTGCTAAAAGTTTTACACTGAAATATAAGGTATTTTTGCTAGAAAAAAAGGGGTGGAAATGGGATACATGGTTGAACCCCAATACATTTGCCTCAAAATTTCAAGATGCTCCCATACATGTAGATATCAATAGAAAGAGCATGATATGGTGTGAAAACAATTATTTATTGCTACAATTCCTTGTGCTTCATGACAAAAAATATTGTTTAGACACTGCAGCATACGTGTAAGTATGTGAGATGTATAGTGTGTAATTGTTGACTTAAAAGGGAACCGCGGTGACGATGGATAAAAAGATACTATTTAACTCCTGAAAATCCACATGTTGGACTATTGGTCCACTAAAAGTTATAGGAAGCTGGGTGATAAATGGGTGGTAATTAATGGTATGAAGCTCCTTAAACATTACTCCTCTAGCCCAAATGGTACCTGTATCTATTTGTTAACCTATTCTGTACTGCACTGCAGAAAGAAAAGAAATCATTATTCTTATTGATATTTCTTTTCTCTTACCAAACATTGATCATTTGTCATGAAATTTTAGATTTATTCCTTACATTTTACCACATAAAAAACTTTCACTTTCAAGTGATTTAATTTACTGTCTTTAGGACAGTACAGCTTTGTACCAAGTGTATGGAAAAGGGTAAAAATAGATATTCTTTCCTGTATTAACACATTGACTACTGAATTCTCATATTCCCTAAAGTTTTAATAAAGGAACCACCCCTGTCTCAGTATGCAATGGGTTAACAACTGAAGTTACTAACCACATTGAAGCAATATTTGAAGGGGAAAAAAGTGCAGAAAGAATAGCCTATTTTATGTGGGAGTCACTAAAGAAAAACTTTAAAATGCACTTTTGGGGGGTCAATTTGTACTATCACTTGAATTTGCATTGATATGTAATTAGGTAGTTTTTCTTAAACATTTTAGTACATCCATGGAATCAGATCGCTAATTCATGGTGCTATTGCAGGATATACAACATACCAAACACATTTTGCAGGACATACACAAATTTTAACATTTTAAATTTTAAATAAATATATAAAAATATATTAAATACAATTTATAAGTAATAAATTAATATATTTGATATATATAAAAAAAGTACATGCATCTCAAAATATTGTCTCTTTATAATTTTGGTGGTTTTCAGTTTTTACAGACCAATGATAATTATTTTTTACTATTGGTTACAGGATGCATGTGTATGAACATCACTTTGTTTGCAAGTCGTAGAAATGAAAAAAGAGTTGACCAAATTACTTCTCAGTAAATGTAAGAATTATCATTGATACTAAATATTTGATTTCATAAGAGGATTTGTCTTGGTAAAATTTGCATTTATCTACATGTCAAAGTTCTTTTGTTGATTATGATTATGATTGAATGTAATTGTTGAGTGTTCAATACTAATTCTTTAGAGTGAAGTTTATTGAAGCATTAAAAATACATCTACATAAATTATTTATTTATATGAAACTACACATAAATGTCGTTGATACGTACATACCGGTAACTTAAAGATACAGAATATCCGTAAATAAGTAGAAGAGGCCAACTATACGCAAAACTACCATTATATTCAAAATATCTGTTTACTTTGGTTCACTGTTTTCTGATAATGAAATGATAACCTGTGTTTAAAGTATTAAATGAAATAGAAAGAAGAAAAAAACTGTTCTTTTGTATGTTTGATCTGCATATCAGTTCACTTAATATTGTTCATTGTTTTCTGATAATGAAATGATAACCTACAGGTGTTTAAACTTTAAAGTATTAAATGAAATGGAAAGAAGAAAATAAAACTGTTCTTTTTTATGTTTGATCTGCATACAGAACAAAAATCTACAGAAAAACATAATGACCTGGGACATTGCAATAAATCCCTTAAGTACGAAGACATCCCATATTCTCATAATCATTTTTCATTATCTTCATTACCATCATCACAATCGTAAGTGCTAATCATCATCATCATAATGACTGTAATTTCCAGGCTCTGTATTATAAAGAGGTCCTCTTGGTCTCAATTGATCACAGTAAAAATCCTGGGGATGTTTCACAAAGCCTTTTTTCAATGACAAATGACAAAAATCAGTGACAAATCTGCTGACAACCAATCAGAAGCAAGGATTTCAGTAGCTTATAACAAAGACTGTCATTTGTCACTGATGACAAGTTTTGGTAAACCGGGCCCAGATGTAGCCACAATGTATAAACTCTCAGGTGAATATTGAATATCGAAATGAACACTACTGCACAATACAAATTACAAGCAGGGATTCTGAAAGTAACAATAGGCTATGCCTTCAACTGTTATAAGGTGCGTTTGATATCAAACAATAGGTGATTTGCGTGACTTTGAATCAAACTCTTCAAAAGACATGGTCATAGTCACTTTATAATGAGATATCAGTCGGTCTCGTTGTTGGCTCGCTAGTTTGCCTGGTTACAACATTCTAGAACTTGATACTAAGTTGCGCGCATCCTCTAAATAATGACATTAAAAGTTAGTCTCAAAAAAGAAAATAATAAGATACGATGGATATATTCCTGTAAAAAAAAAAAACAACATAAACACACACACACACACACATACACAGAGGTTTTGAGCATGAACAGACAGAGAATATTTGGTGGTAAGATTAGATTAACCCCTCTTCTGTGCTAGCAACATTTTCTATGAGCAAACATTATTAAAACATTTGCAAGGGTAAAATTGAGACAGATGCTCATTATTTTGTTGACAAACTGCCTTTGGGAAGATGGTAGTTCCTTTGTACTACAATAGGCCATTTTCGTAATGTAACCAAAATTAATGCACAAGTCTTTGTGAAGTGCCTCAATACCAATTATTTCATTCACCTGATAAGAATAATAGTATTTCAATAGTCAGAATGCAAACTGCATACATTACGAAAATGGCCTATTCTAAGAAATTGAGTGAATTCCAAAGTTCAGGGGTTAATACATTGAGCATTAAATATCTTCTGTGGGAATAAACTTATCCATGAAGGTACATGTTTTGTTTCTAGGAAAAAAAAAAGAAGACATTCTTAGTTAGAACACATAGTTTGAACCTGACATTTTTTGGACAGGATTTGTCACCTATGGCACAGCAGGGAGGGGTCAACCCACTGACCCCCGATTTCTCTCATTCCCATAGCCTTTATGCAGGAGCTAGCCAATTCCTGTAGATAACGGGTTAAAGATAAACTTGAGTTCTGGTAAAAAAAAAAAAAAAAAATTCTCACAGAATCAAACGAAAATTACAAATAAATGTCATTTGCCAAACAATTTTATGAGCATAGAAAGATAAGGAAATCAAGTAGCACTAGCCCCGACACCATTTGTGTAGTCCTGTATACATCTTTCTGTGTACAGTGCTTGTTACTTTACCAAGACTGGGCCAAATTTATTATGATTTTGATGACTTCAGAACCTTGCAGTACACACCAATACTTACATGCTACATGATCAACTTTTTCTGATCCATTCCACACCTTGTCTTTCACAATGCAATCGCATGACCAGAACTCAACTTTATCTTTAAGAGCACCTCATTGACATAAATTACAACACCAACACTCACTCACCTGAAGAGCAAGAAACCGAGGGAGGTGACGGCAGCCCTGCGGACATCATCATCGACATCGCTGACCGCGAAGTGGAGAAGCTTCCTGATGGCCTTGTTGTTGCCGGTACCGCAATAGGCAAGGGCAACGGTGTACATCCCAGACCGTCTTAAGATGGGGTCCTTGTCTCGGCTCAGACTCTCGATCAGAGTGTCGGCCTCTTCAAGGCGACCGTACATAGTCTGATGGGCAAGTCAGAAGCAGTGGAATTAAATAAGGTTCATAAGATTCATCTTTACTGTCCATACTTTTAGCAATGGAAATTCTTGATATTTACAGGTAAATAGTAAAAATATAGATCACAAACGGATAAAACAGATTTCTTCTTCTGGCTGTTTTTTTAAATTAACATGAATTGAGTTGATTTCTTCTGGATTCCATCAAATACATAACCAACAAATTGCATTGGAAAGAGGTGCCTCATTACATCCACACATGATATATGTTTCTATGCATGGTTTTCACCAATGTATAGAACCTTTGGTGCCAGTAAAAAGCTTAGGGGCTATCACAAAAATAAAAATACCAGGGGCACGTTCTCCAAGACAAGGGTATCAACTAGGGTAAAATATGTGTCAGTGCATACTTTTCATCCTTAAATCTGCTTTGATCCTCTCATATTAACCGCTTTGGATGCGGGAAACCCAAATTTCACTCAATATTGACCAAGGGTGAAGAAAGTCTTGTCCAGAAACTAGTATGACATAAAAATATACAGTAAATCAGTTTTAAATCTTGACACAAGAGGTTTTTTTTGTGTAGGATAGATGAGGGTTTGCACTCACCAGAGCAATTCCGAGACAAAGGCCACGCAGGATCTTCTCGTGCTGGGTGTCTTGAGCATACTGCAAAACAAAAGAGACGTAATATATGTATTGGCTTATCGTGTTCTCTTTACAATAGGCTGCAACTCTATGCTGCTACATCTCCTTGTTGTAAAGAAAATTCCAGATTACACAAGGGTCTACTTGTTAGATGTAATTCGATTACTAAACAAGTATTTTCTATAGACCTGATCTACATTACCTCTAGCTTAGTATTCAAACGATTAAAAGTATTAAATCCCCAAATCAAGTTATTTATATAAGTAGTCCTGAATTTATCATTATCATTCAGACCAATTGAGACGGTAGTTGTAAATCCTAAAACAATGGAATCTTTTCGAAAGAACACTGTTACAGCAAACTCTTGTAATATCAAGGAAATTCTACGCATTTTAATTCTTTCATTGTTGTTGGTGTTGTTGTTTGTTATTGTTTACTGATATAACAAGGTTCAACATAAAAAGGGAATTCCCTTGGTCTGAGGTACCACTATATATGGCTCTGCTTCGTCGCAGTGTATTTTTCCTCAATTAACACTCAATATAATCAGATCAAATTGACATAAAAATATGTCAGTATATTTGGTAAGCTTTTTAAGTAAATTGCAACTTCAGAACAGCAAAAATACAGTTAAACCTGTCTATTAAGGCATTCAAGGGTAACACAAAAAGAGGCCACTATACACAGCCGGGAATTACGGACACGTTCTACAAAGCATGTTTCCTTCCAGGGGAGACAATACAGTTGACCACTATAGACAGGTGGCCTTTATATAGAGGTGGCCAATAAATAATGGGATTCAGGATACTTACGCTGACCATGTCCTCAATGGCTTGAGCTGACTTGGTACCAACCATGACTAGTCCCATGCCTAGACCAGCAGCCTCACCTATAGTATGCAATGAACAAAGAATAAAATAATCAATCAATCAATCAATCAATCAATCGAGCAATCAATTAAATAAATACATGGATCATGTTCTCAATGGCTTGAGCTGACTTTGAACCAATCATGACTAGACCCATGCCTAGACCAGCAGCCTCACCTATAGGATGCAATAAACAAAGAATGAAATAATCAATCAATCAATCAATCGAGCAATCAATTAAATAAATACATGGATCATGTTCTCAATGGCTTGAGCTGACTTGGAACCAATCATGACTAGACCCATGCCTAGACCAGCAGCCTCACCTATAGTATGCAATAAACAAAGAATGAAATAATCAATCAATCAATCAATTAAATAAATACATGGATCCTGTTCTCAATGGCTTGAGCTGACTTGGAACCAACCATGACTAGACCAGCAGCCTCACCTACAGTATGCAATGAATACAGAATGAATTAATGAATCAATTAATCAATCAATCAATTAAATCAATACATGGATCATGTTCTTAGTGGCTTGAGCTGACTTGGTACCAACCATGACTAGTCCCATGCCTAGACCAGCAGCCTCACCTATAGTATGCAATGAACAAAGAATAAAATAATCCATCAATCAATCAATCAATCAATCGAGCAATCAATTAAATAAATACATGGATCATGTTCTCAATGGCTTGAGCTGACTTGGAACCAATCATGACTAGACCCATGCCTAGACCAGCAGCCTCACCTATAGTATGCAATGAACAAAGAATGAAATAATCAATCAATCAATCAATCAATCAATCGAGCAATCAATTAAATAAATACATGGATCATGTTCTCAATGGCTTGAGCTGACTTGGAACCAATCATGACTAGACCCATGCCTAGACCAGCAGCCTCACCTATAGTATGCAATGAACAAAGAATGAAATAATCAATCAATCAATCAATCAATCAATCGAGCAATCAATTAAATAAATACATGGATCATGTTCTCAATGGCTTGAGCTGACTTGGAACCAATCATGACTAGACCCATGCCTAGACCAGCAGCCTCACCTATAGTATGCAATGAACACAGAATCAATTAATCAATCAATCAAATCAATACATGGACCATGTCCTTAATGGCTTGAGCTGACTTGGTACCGACCATGACTAGACCCATGCCTAGCCCAGCAGCCTTGCCTATAGTATGCAATGAACACAGAATGAATTAATCAATCAATTAATTAAATAAATACATGCATCATGTTCTCGAGCGATTTGCCGGCGAATCTTCCCGCCTCGCTCAGTACAACAAAAAGTCAACAACTAGGCGTTGTGACGTGCGCCTGTAGTGCAATCCAGCTAAAAGTGGGAGTTACAAACTGATTCAGCCGAGGATGCAGGTTTGAAACTGAGTCATGTTTAAAGGTCGGTCCCCAGACGTAAATAATCATATCTGATTGATACATGTCTGTAAAAACCCAATACACACACACACACACACTTGATGGCTTGAGCTGACTTGGAACCAACCATGGCTAGACCCATGCCTAGACCAGCAGCCTCACCTACGGTATGCTACACATACATATTTAATCAAATACGTGAACGACATGTAACTGCATGGTTAATTAATTGATC
This sequence comes from Strongylocentrotus droebachiensis, assembly GCA_035222895.1. Lineage (NCBI taxonomy): Eukaryota > Metazoa > Echinodermata > Echinoidea > Camarodonta > Strongylocentrotidae > Strongylocentrotus > Strongylocentrotus droebachiensis. The sequence goes on from JAVYIG010005890.1 coordinate 32,464, forward strand.
AATCAAGTAATCAGTCAATAAATGAATTATTTATCACTCAATTTATCAAGCAATCTATTAATCAACCTAAACACACAACATGCATATTTTAATGCATTTTACAAAATGTCTTACTTTTATAACTCTATCTCACAAAATCAAAATCCTCAAAAGTTGTTACACTGCACATTATTGTAAGTCCTTTCTAAATGATCCATTCGGCCATTTCAGGAATGTAGGAAAGGGTATCCAGAGACCTAAAAATAAGGATTTTTAATGCTTAAGTTTACAAAAACTGGGCATTATTTGATTGACTGTTTAATGACTATAGCAAAAGATCAGATTTCTTTTTTAAAAATTAAGGAATTTTAAAAATGAAAGCGGGACACTTGGCAAGTGTGGATATGGTGTTAAGAGAGAGTTAGAGAGCGAGAAAGAGAGAGAGAGAGAGAGAGGCAGGGAGAGATAGATTACCTGTGACAGCATCGTCTTCATAGAGATTGCACTTGAGCTGTTCATACACATCTTGTCTTGCTGTTCCCATGGCAGCAAGACCTAGACCTAAACAACCTCCATGCCGCACCATCTGAGGGAGGAGGAGGGGGGGGGGGGGGGGGGTGGGGAGAGAAAGAATTGAAACAAACATTAGATAGTTATCCTATCATTAGGCTCATCATCATCACCATTGTCATCTTCATTCACATTTTATAGTTATAAAAACTCACTTCAGCCTTATCAGTCTGTGGGCCCACTGAAGTGCATAATCATCATCGCACTCACATCATCATTGCCGTCATCGTTGTCATCATCATCATCCTCTTCATCTCCATCTACCAACCCTAATTTTCAGATTACAAAAGCACCATAACAATCTATAATCCTGTCATAGTTGTTAGTGTCGTCACTATGCTTGCACCACTACCACCACCATCAGCAACACAACCATCACCTCCATCATCACCACCACTAATACTACCATTACCACCATCACCACCACCACTAATACTACCATTACCACCATCACAACCACCACTAATACTACCATCACCACCATCACAACCACCACTAATACTACCATTACCACCATCACCACCACCACTAATACTACCATTACCACCATCACCACCACCACTAATACTACCATTACCACCATCACCACCACCACTAATACTACCATTACCACTATCACCACCACCGCTAATACTACCATTACCACCATCACAACCACCACTAATACTACCATTACCACCATCACCACCACCACTAATACTACCATTACCACCATCACCACCACCACTAATACTACCATTACCACCATCACCACCACCACTAATACTACCATTACCACTATCACCACCACCGCTAATACTACCATTACCACCATCACAACCACCACTAATACTACCATTACCACCATCACCACCACCACTAATACTACCATTACCACCATCACCACCACCACTAATACTACCATTACCACCATCACCACCACCACTAATACTACCATTACCACCATCACCACCACCACTAATACTACCATTACCACTATCACCACCACCGCTAATACTACCATTACCACCATCACAACCACCACTAATACTACCATTACCACCATCACCACCACCACTAATACTACCATTACCACCATCACCACCACCACTAATACTACCATTACCACTATCACCACCACCACTAATACTACCATTACCACCATCACCACCACCACTAATACTACCATTACCACCATCATCACTACCACCACCAATTATTTCACATACCTCTGACGTAGCCTCTTTCAACTGACCAAGCAAGTACTCAATGATGTTTCCTCCGTGATTGGCGTGTATCAGACCAAGGGCATAGAGACCACCCCCATCCTGGTACGTGCTTCCGCCCGTTGAATCTTTAGGGAGGTACGTCGACATCAGGTTGAGCGCCTCTTTCTCATGACCTCTATGGATGACCCCTAGACTGGCTGTGGCAGTGAACTTGGCCCAGTTCGTGGCTCTAGCAAGCCATTCAAGGTTGTCTCTACAGTTGTGAATAAAATGTCATTAATGTGTGATTGGAAGGGATTCCTAAATTGATAAGTTTACCCAGTTGCACTGAGACAAATTCAGAAAATTTTGAACATGGCTGTTCATAAAAGTTTTTCATATCATTAAAAGTTCATAACTTTTTTTATTAGTTGTCCTATTTTGCTCAAACTTTGTTTGATTGGTTTGTCTGATTTTTCTGCTTCTATTTAAAGTAAATTATTTTTGGAAAGTTTATGAAAGTTCTCCACAAGTAGAAGACAATTTTTTTAAATAAAGCAATTAAAAAAGGGTAGATGAACCTACATTTCTTAAAGTTCCTATAGTGTAATATTTCCCCCAACTTGGCTATAAAAGATTTTGAAAGTCTTTATCTACATGTGAAAATTAATTTTAATATGGTATAGGGAAAAATACAAAGGAAGACTGGAGAATTGGTGAGGCAATAATTACCTGAGGAAAGCATCACTTGTTGTACCACAATGCATAAAAGAATTAGCAATGACTGTTGCATTGTGACACACTGAATTCCTCACAGATTCCTGGACACAAAAAAATAAGCGAAAAGCAAACACGATATTGTGGGATGTACATGTACAAAGGCATTGATAACAAAACATTTCCATCACTTTCATCAGTTTTCACATGATTTGACCCTGTTCCAAAATACAGCCATTAAAATTATCAAAAGAGCTTGGAATGTGGGAACTGATGTCAGGCACTCTTTTCTCTGTAATACAAGAATCATGAAGTTAACATTGCTATTTTTTTGTCTATGGGGAATTCCATTGCAATCTATGATTACTTGCTGTATATGTATATAGGCTTATTCACATGTGCCATATTTTTAGGGGTACTTTTAATATGCATACTACACTTCACTTTTGTATCTCATAACATAGATAAGTAAGTATGTGTAGGACCATTGCGGTTGTGATTATCCTCACTTCCTATTCATTCAGTACACAAAACAACCGCCGAGATAAACTGGCAATTTAACGCAGCTTATGAGAACAAGATTTGAGGGAACAAGATTTGTTTAATCCCCTTCTCTTTCAGAAACAGAAACTGTTAGCTCTAGCATGAACTTTGCAGCCATGGGAGTCATCTTATGCCCCATTTATCAATAGAATTTTATAGCAAAATTAAACAGCACTTATCTGACCTTAGTGTTTTCAAGGATGAGAATATTGACCTTGTTGCTACATATCAATAGACAAAGCGCTAAGGTAAATTTACAAGAAACAGAAACAATTACTTCCATCATGAAATTTATGGCCATGGAAGATGTTTATCGATAAAACTGGTACAATTTCTACAGAAAATTAAAACTAAAAGAGCGCTCCACTGACCTTGGTGTTTTTGAGGATAAGCATGTCAGTCTTGTTGCTACGTATCAAGAACTGTAGATGAAGGGCTATGGTGAGATTACCACTGAGAATCTGAGTCAGCTTGTTCAGTTGATCTCTGTGCTCCTTCTCCTCTGGGGATAACTATAGAAGTAAAGAGAGAGGTACAGTTCGTAATAGATAACATAAGGAATAACCTGGCTCTTCCACAATTTTTTTTTGGTATTATTCCAAATGTTTCTAAAGAATATCTGTAGTGAAAAGGAATGTTAAAATATGAAGTAAATATGATTTATGGGTAAAAAGGTGAATTTTATGACCTTAATTGCATAAATTACCATAATTTTGCAAATGAGTGAATTAAAAATATAAAAAAATTACCATAGTATTCTATACACTTGACATGACATGCATGCAAATTCTTAGGGGAGGGGGGCCTTAGTAGCCCCCTCCCCCGGGCTTTGCAGTTTCAAAATAGCCCGGGCTATATTTGGTTGTTTTGGAAGCGTACCTGTTCATCAGGTACAGGAGCTTGAGATGAAAGGGCTTCGGTTTTCTCAGCTTTGTCAACATCTGTTTCCATGGCTTCACTGAAAATAGATATAAAAAATACAGTATTTTATCTGCACATATTCATCGATCAATCAATTTGTATCTATCACTAATCTCATCCATGCATTGTTCTTCCTACTTTTCAGCTGGGGTATGCATAATTGAATTATAGTTAGAAGTGACATAAAAACAACAAAAACAATAAAAGGTATGAGTTTAAAAAAACAAGGATAATACATAAGAAATTATCAAAACAATAGATAACATAAGGAATAACCAGACTCTTCCAAATGTTGTTGTATTATAAGTCCAATGTTCTAAAGAATATACATGTACATGTATATAGTGTTATCTAACATCCATCCATCCATTGCTTCCTCCATCTTTCTTGTTCGCTTACCCTTCTTTCTTCTCTCCTTCTGCCGGTGTGGTTGCAGGGGCTGGGGTGCTATCTGTACTGGGTGTGCCGACAGTCTTGAGTGAAGCTTGGACGCGGGAAAGGAAGTGTTGTGTAGCACTCTCGTACAGGTCAAATCCAATCTGGAACGCCATTAGAGGTTGATCCTAAGAGAAACCACATAAGCATTTTAAAGAGTTTGAAAGACAAATTTGTTTCTGCCCCCTTATAGATTTCAACCCCAAAAGAGACGCAAAAAAAGCTTGCTTATCAGAGATACTTAGGAGTAAATAAGCACATGTGATAAATGTTTTCCCCTAGACATATTTGGAATAAAGTTTGAAGTTCCATATGCCCTCTTTTTCAATTTTAGACCTAAAAGGTACTTAAACAATTTGGCTTCAAAAGAGATTTGTGTGAGTAAATTAACAGCTGAAAATCATGTGATAAACTTTCCCCCTCCCAGAGATCTTTGTTGTGAATTAATTTGAAATTGTATGTGCCCTCTTTTAATTTCACATCCCAACAGCATTTTATGGGGACTATCAGAGATTTTCGTGCATAAATTAGCCCCTTTTCAAAATCTTTTGGAAGTGAACCCCCCCCCCCCCCCCTATTTTTCTCTCTTTTACAGAATCACAGACTCTTCCCCAACTGCAGATGGAGATCTTACTACAATTGACCCCAAACCAGCCCTTGCCCCCCTTCCACCTAACACCCTAAAAGATGCCTCAAGTACATACATAAAAAATGTACCCATATGGCACTTCAACAAATTAATCTTTTTCTAAATTAGGAACTGCAAAAAGCGAAAACGTATTTTGTTTCGCTTGTCAGAAAGTATTGGGGAAAATACCATATTTTTAATAAATTAGCTCTTACAAAATGCAAACAAATATTTTTGTATTGCCTGTCAGAAAATTTCGGGAAAGTACCAATATTTTTTAAATTTAAAATAAGCACTTAGAAAATGTGAAAACTTATTTTGTTTTGCTTGTCAGAGAATTTAGGGAAAATGCCATCATATTTTTGGGAAATTTACTGTGACAAAATGTGAAATTTATTTTGAGTGTCAGAAACTTTTGGGAAAGTACCATCTCCCTCTCACTCTCTCTACTAGGGAAAAAAAATGGCGGCCTTACCCCTCCTTCCAAGATGAGCTTGTCAAGGATATCAGCAACGGCAGGAGGATCGTCTAAGAAGATGAGACACTGACAGACGTTAATGAAGTCTGGGGTTGCCAAGTTGAGATACAGACGAACCAGCATGCGCAAGATCTGAGAATGAGCAATTGTATTGAAAACTTCACTAATTTGAGCTGTATCTCCCTTTAAATGATGTATTGTGTAGGTACAGCAAAGGCCTATACTCAGAGATGCCAACCTCTTGACACAAAAAAAAGCAGACGGAGTATCCTAAAAAATCAGATTTTCATGAAAAGTCGACACTACCACTGGCCCGTAGGCCCCGGACCAGTAAAATTTCAGTAAAATGTTGTACTGGTAAGTACGGTCAAGTATTGTTTGCTCTTTCATTAAAATTTAATGAGATTATTGTAAAGCAGTTTTTGTTGGGGTTGTGGGGGTTAACTTGTATGTTTCTATGCAAATCTGCTGTTTTTATGGGTTTAAACAAAAAAAAAAATCATACTAAATACGATTTAATCGTACTGGTTGGGATCTCTGTATACATAAAGACTGCTTATGGAAGACATGAACAAGCTACATTTATTAAAACATTTTTTTTTTAAAGCTGGGGGTTTACCACGTCATATGTGAATGAACTTTATATGGGCTTTGATACTTACTGTGCTTCGGAATGTTTTCTCTTGGAGGAGTGACATGACGATGTTCACACTATACTTCAGCATTCCCTTTACATCATCCTGTAATGAGAACAAATAAAGGTCAATTTAAGGAAAGTCTGTATAAAATTCTCATCCTGTATCTGTCTTGCCCTGTAAAATGGTTAAAGAGAAAGCCAACTTTTATAGAAAGTTGCACTGAAAGTCTGTATGAAAGCAAACAAATAGACAAATTAAAAGAGATTTGATGGACGGTGAATAAGTTACACATCCAAAATTTGAGATCACTATACCTGAGAAGTTTAATTTGGTGAAAAGGTTTGGTCACTTTAATTTTTTGTGTGACAAAAAATGCCATTTCGCTCCCACACACAAAAATACTAGAATTTAATTATTTTCAAAGTGCATCACTACATCATCGATGTCACCATCATCATCATCACTAAGTCAAAATTGCGATCATTATCAATCATCATCAACATCAATATCACCACCATCATCATCATCATCATCACCACCATCATCATCGCCACCATCATCATCATCACTATTTATCATCATCATCACCACCATCATCATCACCATCATTGCCACCATCATTATCACCACTATCATCATCACCATCATTGCCACCATCATCTTCACCATCATCATCACCACCATCATCATCACCACCATCATCACCATCATCATCACCACCATCATTGCCACCATCATCATCACCACCACCATCATCATCATCGCCACCATCATCATCACTATTATCATCATCATCACCATCATTGCCACCATCATCATCATCACTATCATCATCACCATCATTGCCACCATCATCTTCACCATCATCATCATTACCATCATCATCATCACCATCACCACCACCATCATCACCATCATCAGCCCCACCATCATCATCATCCTCCTTATCATCATCACCATTATTGCCACCATCATCATCACCATCCTCATCACCACCATCATCACCATCACCACCACCACCATCATCATCACCACTACCATAATTGCCACCATCATTGCCACCATCATCATTGCCACCATCATCATTACCACCACCATCATCACCCCTATCATCATCACCACCATCATCACCATCATCATCACCATCATCATTCAGGTACTCACTGAACTAAGGATAGCCTTCTCAAAGACATCAATCCTCCTGGTTTCCAGAGCAATACCGATGGCTTGTTTGTAGAGACGCTGCTCGAAGCAACGCTGGAACATCCTATTAACTATCTCTTCCAAGCGAGAATCGATAGTCTTTGGCTCATCTGGGTGGTCGTGGTTGTGCACACGCAGCTTGGTATAGAAGTCAATGCACTTAGCTGTGTGGTGAATAGATTCACATTCAGTTATTGACATATCAATTAAAATCTAGCCCCCAAGACAATCTAATTCATACATATATCTCCCCAAAATGTTCAACTTTATGCAACAATGCTTTCAATTGGATAGTCATATCATTTACTGATGAATATGTTAAGATTTTTGGCTCCCTTTCCTATTCAGAAACTCCATATTACTCTACAATTTTCTGTATTTCAAAGCTTGAACTGAATTTTGAACCACTTCAAAGCTAAAAGCATTTTGACTAAATTCATGGTAGGTACTTGTAAATTAACCACTTCTTTGAATATCAAACAGAAGAAAACAAAAAGGCTTTTATGTAAAGTTTCTCTAGTCTTTTTCCAGTTCGATGTGTTCAAATAAGTCATGCTGAATTGTTTGTTTAACCAAAAACCAATTGATTATTAGCAACTGCTAAACTGAATATAAGAGCAAGATAAAGAGCACAATTTGAAAGCACAATGCCAACACCATCGTAGGCAATATTTTTAAACAAGTCACTCAAGGCAGTGAATATTTTCGAAAATATTTGACTCACAGATGGTTGTCTCTTCATACTCTGCCGTTGCGTTGACATTAAAGAGATTTCCGGCTCCTAGAGCGTATGTCAGGGATTCCTCGAAGGCACCAAGATGATAATAGACCTACGTGACAAACATTTAAAAACACAGACTTTCTAAGGGTTTGTCACAGAAGAGAATAACGTCAATGGTTATACTGTACATATAATGAAGATTCATACATGTATATCAGCCTTGTCAAGACTTGAATTAATTAATGCACAAGAAAATAATCCTGTATGTCCTGAAATGATACACATGTAATCCCGAGCTGACAACCGTGTGCGACCAAAAAAGGGAACCATGATGGCCCCCCCAAAAGGAATTTCAGGCAAAATAAAAGGAATACAAATACATTAAAACGAAACTTACAACCACGCGCGACACACTTCCAACCCAGCTCGACACACTTCCAATGCAGAAATGTCCATTCCTCATGCTGTTTTTTTTCCATATTAGGATGAACAAAAACCTTCTACATTAATTTGGAGGAAAAAAACAGAATATTTCTGGGGAAAAACGTAATGGTTGGCAGCTGTGGACTAATCGCATACTAATTCCTGATACCAATGAGTGCCCACCAATATAATTCTTATCAAAACATGAGCAAAAACAAAGATGCCTTTTCTTATATTCAACTTTGGAAAAAGTGAATAAGAATTCAACAACAAACCAGAACGTCAATGACGTAGCGCTCATCCGCATCTCGCAACAACAAATATCGTAAATTATATGTGGTACACTTTTGAACTGGTCAAAATTTTGTGTAGAAGTTTAGTGTTCCAAATTTAGCTCTACCAGATAAGGCAAACCAAATCAAAATCGGTCAAGAAATGAGGGAGAATAAGCAAATTTTAATATTTTTGGAATAAATTTGCATAAATTACCATAAGTAATTCATGGAGAACAATTTCAAAATTCTGTGTAGAAATTTAGTGTACCAAAGTTAGCTTTACGATATAAAGCAAACCAAATCAAAATCGGTCGAAATATAAAGGAGAAGAAGCATTTGTTGTGATTTTTAAATTATTTTTGGAATAAATTTGCATAAATTACCATAATTAATCAATGGAGCAAAATCTCAAAATTCTGTGTAGAAGTTTATTGTTCCAAATTTAGCTCTACCAGATAAGGCAAACCAAATCAAAATCGGTCAAGAAATGAGGGAGAAGAAGCAATTTTTAATATTTTTGGAATAAATTTGCATAAATTACCATAAGTAATTCATGGAGAACAATTTCAAAATTCTGTGTAGAAATTTAGTGTACCAAAGTTAGCTTTACGATATAAAGCAAACCAAATCAAAATCGGTCGAAATATAAAGGAGAAGAAGCATTTGTTGTGATTTTTAAATTATTTTTGGAATAAATTTGCATAAATTACCATAATTAATCAATGGAGCAAAATCTCAAAATTCTGTGTAGAAGTTTAGTGTTCCAAATTTAGCTCTACCAGATGAGGCAAACTAATTCAAAATCGGTCAAGAAATGAGGGAGAAGAAGCAATTTTTGTTATTTTTTGGAATAAATTTGCATAATTAATTAATGGAGAACAATTTCAAAATTCTGTGTAGAAGTTTAGTGTACCAAATTTAGCTCTACCAGATAAAGCAAACAGAATCAAAATCGGTTGAGAAATGAAGGAGAAGAAGCATTTTGTGTGATTTCGAATAAATTTGCATAAATTAGCATAGATAATGAATTTCATGATTCTGTGTAGAAGTTTTAAATCCCCCTCCTAGCCCTATCATATAAAACAATCAGAATCAAAATCGGTTGAAAAATAACGAAGAAGAATTTTGAAAATTGTGGACGGACGGAAGGACGGACGATGGACGCCACGGCATGGCACAAGCTCATCAGGCCCTTCGGACCGGATGAGCCAAAAAACGACAAAGAATTTCAGATTATGTATTATTGGAGAGTTGCATTTCAAATTTTCTACCGAGATTCACCACGTAGTTCAGATTTCTCACTTTACTACGATGTGAATTATTTAACAGTATGAGCAATATTTGTCTTCCATCTTTTGAAGCCAGTAAAAGTTATGTGAAAAGAAATAAAATATGGTCAACATACCTTTGATGCAACAAGAGCTGCCAGTCCCCTCTCTGGAAAAGACTCATCTTCATACAACATCTCACTGTGTGTGTAGAGAGAGAGAGAGAGAGAGAGAGAGAGAGGCAGGCACAGCAAGAGAGAGGGAGAGAGAAAGAGAAAGAGAAAGAGTGAGGAATATAGAGAGAAAGAGAAGGAAAGAAGAAGGCAATGAGAAAAGAGAGATGATGGTACAAGGTTTTACAATATGATTTGAATAATCAATTCATTTACAAATTGCTAGTCATCTTCACTAGATGTAATAAATTACATGTACACTGTACATGCCATAAACATGTATACATAAGCAGAGGTATTCACAGTAGGGGACATGAAATTGTGCATTCTTTGGAAAATCAATAGGGTAATAATCGGGCCAATATGTCCTTGTGGTTTTTAAAGATCGCGTTTGAATAAAAGTTGTGGCAAATGCACTGAGACTATCACTTTTTGAAAATAAGAACTGTGCACCAGTTTCCAGTCATATCCAACAAAATTTAGAAGTACACAATGCGCAGCCATATAGAGATGATTTGGTTCAGATAGACGGTAAAGAGTCTGCCTGTCAAATCAAAGATCATAGGTTTGAATCCAACCCAGGCTGATGACTGAAGCCTTCATTGTGTGTGATTAGGCCCCTCTCATTTCACAGGCCAGACGCAGGCTATGTTACAGTGGAAACAAATCTGCCCCATTATAGTTTTCTTCCTTAAAATTGTAGTCATGTAGCGTTGCACCTTTCCCCCAATTTTTTCCCCTTTTTTTCCGTTCCTTCCTTCCGTCTACGAAATGTAAAAATCGGGGGGTGCGGCCTATACGGCGCTGCGGCCTTAATACCGGCAAATACGGGACTGAACTCATATGCATGAATCATCTGTATACACTTACATCTTTTCAACTGTGTCTGCAATCTCTGCCCAGAAGTCATCCACAAGTTGGTTCAGCCTCTCCAATGCAAAAGACTAAATAAAAAATGTGGGCAGAAAGAAAGATTACATGGTTTTTCTTTTGCAGCCATAAAGCTTTCTTTTCTGATAACTGTCTCAAGTACTCTAGATCCAATACTTCATTAAATTTCATCATTGCAAAGATTTTAACAAGTATACATCAATAGTCATTCATATATTCTTTAGATAAGTAAATTTTCAAATAAAAACTGACCATAAAAAATGAAATTTCAAACATGTAAATCAAACAAAACAGTGATTACACTTTTTTTTCTCCACTGTCTTCTCAATTCAATCGGGTGTAGGCAAACATATAAGCTCTTTCAAATACCTGGGACCTGTTTCACAAAACTTGTCATCAGTGACAAATGACAGTTTTTGTTATAAGCTACTGAAATCCTGGCTTCTGATTGGTTATCGGCAGATTTGTCACTGATTTTTGTCATTTGTCATTGAAAAAATCCTTTGTGAAACGCCCCCCTGGTCTTAGACTTGGGCATTTTTAAAATGACCTATTAAAGTGTAATATGCTTCACAGGGTGATATATGACAAGTCGTATTGCCCTGAATTAGGCAGTCAATATTACTATTATTAACCACATCAGACATCTAGAGCAAACAAGAAACTCTTACTATCTTATACTCTTAAATTATGTAGGCTACACAGGTTTTTCTAGCATTAGAAGTTGCAAAAACATTGTCAAACCAGCACTGTTCATCCAGTGTTTGACAGATTTTCGATACACTGCAAACAGTTTGCCTAGGGTGTGATTGTTACGTCACAATGGAGTTCGCGCAAAGTGCGCATTTTCTTATACACGATGCGCGATGTAAATTAAAATAGCTGATGCGCGATGTAAATTACAACTGGCACTATATTATTGCTCGCTAGTTTAACACGCATTTTGCCATTGACTTTTCAGAGCGGGCTAAAATATTTGTCCATTGACTTACTGTATAACCTATATTGCCCGCCAAATTACACACAAATCGCATTGACTGTTCTGAGCGGGCTAAAATATTTGCGCATTGGTTTACTGTATAACCTATATTGCCCGCCAAATTACACACAAAATCCCATTGACTTTTCTGAGCGGACTAACTTATTGTAATTTTGTTGACTTATCCATCAAACCTTGAGGGCAATAACATTTAAAAATTGCCCCGCTCAGATGTCTGATACGGTTAATAATAGTTGATATTTTAACATTTCTAGCACATTACCTGGAGCTGAAAGTCTGGCTCGTCCAGAAGAGAGATCACCCCTCCTAGAAGAGAACAAATAAGAATGCATTTTGAATTTGGTTAAAATTTCAGATAGCAATATAGACAAATTGATGAGTCTGGTACACACAATGCATAGCTGTTAAAAACCATATGTTTATGGCATGAAGGTCCAGTATAGACTTCATTTCCAAATGTAAATATATTATTATTAATTTTTTTGGGGGAGGATTGGTTAGATAAATCTTTGTTGAATTTCTCAAAATTTTCAATTTTTTGTAATGGGATTTTTTGCGAGTCCCAAGCTTCGAATTCAAACAGAAAAAACATTTTTCACGCTAGCCACAACGGTTTGCTTAGCCAGGGATCCGATCGCGTGACGTCATGCCTTGTTCAGCTACGCAGGCGTGCAAGCTGTCCTGTAGCTGTCAGATCGTACCGTAGCAGCTGTCGAAGATTCGCTATCGGTATGATATCGTAATATGTTATCAAACATTTCAAGTGCTCTTTTAGGATCTACATGTACAATTGCTATGAAGGTAATTTCAGTCCCCATAATGTATGAAATTTAGCCAATACAATCACACCAATTCAGCTCCATTTTCAAAAATATATGGTGACCGTAAAATACTTAATTATTATTAATAATAACATTACACGGGCCGGCTGGTTGTGTGTGTATCATAACCAACACAAAAAGCCAACATCGGCATTGGCTGGAATAAGGCGCTATTTTGTTTTTTCAATGGCTGGTTCAAATTATTGAATATTTGTAGGGCACCACAATTTTTTTTGGCCAGTCCGTTGCATGATAAAATCCCTTTGAAATACATTGCATATTAAATAGCATATCACATATCCCACACATACCATAACATGCCAGAGTCACTGAAGAACCACATTTACAATGGAAAATATATCCTTTAATATCACATTTTAGCGATGTAATCGGTGGTCCCGCTACCCGAATCTGAAAAAATTGAGTATCTTATGCGTGTCTGTAAGGAATATGGGTACCATAAATTGAGCTTTATTTCAAGTATTTTTAAGATTTAGAGCACGATTTTGTGTGAGTCGCAAGCTCAAAAGTATCTCATCGCATGTATTAAATCAATGCAGCCTGACACCGTAGCGCACACATGATATCTCTGTCTTAGGCCTGAGTCATCACGGGTTTTGCCGAACCCGGGTTTGACTTGAAAATTTCGGGCGGGGACCGGGTACCCGAAATTTTCACCACTGCACTGACACTAAAAATCGTGTGCATGCAGCGGCGGGAGTTAGACTAAGTTGCTGTTCTAATAATGCGACGGAAAGGACAGTTACTGCTTTCAAAACAATAAAATAATCAATTGAATTAAATTAAGATGCTTTAAAAAATAAATAGATATTGTTTCAGTTGACGGTAGGTGTTTTTATCGCTCTAAAATTGAGGCTGCAAGAAAGGAATCACGCTTCGTGGTACCGATCGAGTGCGTTCAGAAACGGAAGTGGAAATAGATCTATGACCCACTGAAAACAGAGCAAGAAAGTGCCACACAGAAGACTAAAATGTTGATCAGACTATTGCAATTAAATCGTAATACTCAAGGCATTAATTTAATTGTCAAATTATATCCACAATATAATGATTTACCCTTGATAGTTTGAGGAAGGAAAATAAATTAAAGCTCTTGAAATAACATCGAAGTGCCTTTCGTTCGTTCTAAAAATGCGTGTATAACGGCAAGCAGATGTTACGAGTCAAGCTTGATATGCATGTTTACATCCCTACACCGTCATCCGACCTGATCGGAACAATAAGCATTAAACCGATTGAAAAACATCACTTAAGACTTTGAGTGACTCCAATTCAACAAAATTACCGTAAAATAGTTATTTGCTTTGACAATTCATATTATCTTACAGAAATAATGATATTTCATGAGCTACGTACTCGATATCGAGTTCAGCTAGCCATCATTTTGAAATGAGACGTAGTTGTCATGCAGTAGACTGTAGAGGGCAGTATGCAGCAGAGAGAGGAAAAAAGCGCGGGCCTGAGATCACGTGATATTCACGTGACTATTACGTGATTTTTTTTCCCTCTCTGCGAGCTGCACTGCCGTATTCTATAGCTAGCCTACTGCGCTGCAAGCATGACAACTACGTCTCATTTCAAAATGATGGCTAGCTGAACTCGATATCGAGTACGTAGCTCATGAAATATCATTATTTCTGTAAGATAATATGAATATCTGTAGTATTATTTGTCAAAGCAAATAACTATTTTACGGTAATTTTGTTGAATTGGAGTCCCTCAAAGTCTTAAGAGATGTTTTTTAATTGGTTCAATGCTTAAATTGTTCCGATCAGGTCAGATGACGGTGCAGGGATGTAAACATGCATATCAAGCTTGACTCGTAACTTCTGATTGCCGTTATACACGCATTTTTAAAACGAACGAAAGGCACTTCGATGTTATTTCAAGAGCTTTAATTTATTTTCCTTCATCAAACTATCAAGGGTAAACCATTATATTGTGGATATAATTTGACAATTAAATTAATGCCTTCATTATTACGATTTAATTGCAATAGTCTGATCGACATTTTAGTCTTCTGTGTCGCACTTTCTCGCTCTGTCTTCAGTGCGTCATAGATCTATTTCCACTTCCGTTTCTGAACGCACTCGATCGGTACCACGAAGCGTGATTCCTTTCTCGCAGCCTCAATTTTAGAGCGATAAAAACATCTACCGTCAACTGAAACAATATCCATTTATTTCTAAAGCATATTTATTTGATTATATTGAAATATAAGTTTGTGAATTGCATATTTTTAGTTCTATATTTCAAAATATCAGTGTGAAATTTAATTTTGAAAAACCCGAAAACCAAAAACCGGGTTTCAGCTCGACGGTCTGGGCCCGGGCGGGGACCCGTTTCGACTCAGGCCTACAGTCTGTCTAATTCAGATTCCAATTTCCGATCACCGCAGAGATAGTTTTCAGCATGGCGAGCTCCGGCGTGGGATACCTGGGGCGGTATTCTGAACCCTGTGTTATCTCTAATATTGTTGTATCTTTGGAGATAAGATAAAGTTGGTATTCTGAACACTGTTGTATCTTTTCTCTCATCTGTTTGGTCACGCCTGCGTTCAATCTTGTGCGCTTGTAATTGTGCTTACTAGGCCTGAGTCATCACTGGTTTTGCCGAACCCGGGTTTGACTTGAAAATTTCGGGCGGGGACCGGGTACCCGAAATTTTCACCACTGCACTGACACTAAAAATCGTGTGCATGCAGTGGCGGGAGTTAGACTAAGTTGCTGTTCTAATAATGCGACGGAAAGGACAGTTACTGCTTTCAAAACAATAAAATAATCAATTGAATTAAATTAAGATGCTTTAAAAAATAAATAGATATTGTTTCAGTTGACGGTAGGTGTTTTTATCGCTCTAAAATTGAGGCTGCAAGAAAGGAATCACGCTTCGTGGTACCGATCGAGTGCGTTCAGAAACGGAAGTGGAAATAGATCTATGACCCACTGAAAACAGAGCAAGAAAGTGCCACACAGAAGACTAAAATGTTGATCAGACTATTGCAATTAAATCTTAATACTCAAGGCATTAATTTAATTGTCAAATTATATCCACAATATAATGATTTACCCTTGATAGTTTGAGGAAGGAAAATAAATTAAAGCTCTTGAAATAACATCGAAGTGCCTTTCGTTCGTTCTAAAAATGCGTGTATAACGGCAAGCAGATGTTACGAGTCAAGCTTGATATGCATGTTTACATCCCTACACCGTCATCCGACCTGATCGGAACAATAAGCATTAAACCGATTGAAAAACATCACTTAAGACTTTGAGTGACTCCAATTCAACAAAATTACCGTAAAATAGTTATTTGCTTTGACAATTCATATTATCTTACAGAAATAATGATATTTCATGAGCTACGTACTCGATATCGAGTTCAGCTAGCCATCATTTTGAAATGAGACGTAGTTGTCATGCAGTAGACTGTAGAGGGCAGTATGCAGCAGAGAGAGGAAAAAAGCGCGGGCCTGAGATCACGTGATATTCACGTGACTATTACGTGATTTTTTTTCCCTCTCTGCGAGCTGCACTGCCGTATTCTATAGCTAGCCTACTGCGCTGCAAGCATGACAACTACGTATCATTTCAAAATGATGGCTAGCTGAACTCGATATCGAGTACGTAGCTCATGAAATATCATTATTTCTGTAAGATAATATGAATATCTGTAGTATTATTTGTCAAAGCAAATAACTATTTTACTGTAATTTTGTTGAATTGGAGTCCCTCAAAGTCTTAAGAGATGTTTTTTAATTGGTTCAATGCTTATTGTTCCGATCAGGTCGGATGACGGTGCAGGGATGTAAACATGCATATCAAGCTTGACTCGTAACTTCTGATTGCCGTTATACACGCATTTTTAAAACGAACGAAAGGCACTTCGATGTTATTTCAAGAGCTTTAATTTATTTTCCTTCATCAAACTATCAAGGGTAAACCATTATATTGTGGATATAATTTGACAATTAAATTAATGCCTTCATTATTACGATTTAATTGCAATAGTCTGATCGACATTTTAGTCTTCTGTGTCGCACTTTCTCGCTCTGTCTTCAGTGCGTCATAGATCTATTTCCACTTCCGTTTCTGAACGCACTCGATCGGTACCACGAAGCGTGATTCCTTTCTCGCAGCCTCAATTTTAGAGCGATAAAAACATCTACCGTCAACTGAAACAATATCCATTTATTTCTAAAGCATATTTATTTGATTATATTGAAATATAAGTTTGTGAATTGCATATTTTTAGTTCTATATTTCAAAATATCAGTGTGAAATTTAATTTTGAAAAACCCGAAACCCGAAAACCAAAAACCGGGTTTCAGCTCGACGGTCGGGGCCCGGCGGGGACCCGTTTCGACTGAGGCCTAGTGCTTACGGTATCAGTAATAAAATGGCGCTTAATCCTCATTTGCATATATGCGCATGAGAGATAATATGACAAGATAATTGGTATTCTGAAAGTTGTTGTATCTTTTATCTTATCTTATCTTGCATGGTATTTACAACAATATTTACAACAGGTAGGGGGTTGTTGTATCTTTCGTGGTGATATAATTGGGGCAATATTTCTTGCCCAGAAAGAAATATGTGTTGACCGGAAACATCACAGATGAGAACTTTCTAAGAAATTTCATGCCAGGATATGACGAGTTTAATGCTCTCATCTTAAGCAATATAGTGAAGGCGTGACTTGTCTTCATGATCCACATGCCACAGCGCATGATGACGGGCGTAATAAGCGCTCAAATAACTAATTACGCCAAAGATTAGTATGCGCTAGGCGCATCTTCAGATATGGCATAAAGTATTCCTATTGGTTGACCTACTTATCATGCTTATATAAAACAGATTTTGATTGGTAGGGTCCATACAAATGGGCGTGTCAACAGTGTTAAAAGATAAGATAGAGGCGGTCCTTCAAGAGATAACACAGGGATAAAATGATGTTCAGAATACCAACTTACAACAATATTAGTAGTGCTGTAACCAAACGTTTAACCGTCCGGTATCCGACCGCCCATGGCGGATTCCGGTTTGAATTTGACGGTTTCGTTTACCCGATTTTTTTTTTTTTTTTTTTTTTTTTTTTTTTTAAATTTGTGTTTTTATTGGAAAATCAAAAGAAATCACAATATTTACAAATAATTTACACATTTAGAAACAAAATCACAAAACAAAAACGGAGACTTTACTGTCGGGCATGCATTGGAACATTGACTAGGTTTCACTTTGTTTATGAATCTAATAAATCAAGTTTTGCCGACATTATAGTCATTATAAGTCAGCCCCGACTTGTGATGTTGAATTGTAGAGCAACACAATCAACTGAGAAGTTGACCCGTAAAACTATTAAGTGCCCAGCCTAAAAATAAAACAGTTCAATCAAAAGCCTCTAAATTGTAAAAATAACTCTGGCTTCACGTGACCGCGCAACGCATCGAAAGTCCCAACCATTAAACGAGGTCAATGAGACAATGACCCCAGCTCATGCCCCAGTTTTTCTTGCGCAATATTACAACAAATTTGGCGAGGCCGGGTGAAATACATAGTCTGTACTTTCAGTCACTGATAATGCGTAACCGTCCCAAACTCCAAAGACTCCAAATCACATTTTAATTTTTAAAGTTACTTACAAATTATGTTCAACTTTACAAGATAACTACGAAAAGCATGATTATGGTATTTATTGAAGAATCATATTCAAGAATGAATCAATAAACCCAGGCAAAATGTTGAGTTTCAATAAAGTTTTGAAGTTTATGTTTGTGTTTGTCTATGATTTATACTTAACTTGAGTTACGTTCATATTTTGTAAACAGCTACGTTACTGGTGTGTTAATCTGTCATGTGGAATTATCTAGTGACTAGAAATAACCCGGATCAGTAATTTTATTGAAATTGGGATCTAGGGGAAGCCTTTCTTATTTTCATCATTGATCAATTTCTAAGTCCTAATTACTAAATTAGGGGTGCATGTACGGATAATACACCGCCGAACTGTTGTTAATTCCTTAACTTGTCGACAGACAAGTCGCAGACGACAGTTTATCATTTATTATCTCTTCATAGTTTATTTGAGTGCCGTTGTTCTTGTGTTTTCACTGGCGGCCTTTTTTTAGAAGTTCGTCGGAAAATAAACTTAGAGAAGAATACGTTTCCGATTAGAATCTATAAATCAGCCGAGTGTCGATTTTTGTTTAAAAAACTGCCGATGATTATTTTGGCGGTTGTTTTTTTTCGGACGTCATTTCGTAATTTTCGTTCAAGAGTATATATTAATTTTAATGTATTAAACAAAATGATTAATGATGTAACTGTTAACTGAAGTTAGGAGTTTGAGATAACCCAGGGTATTTCGCCAGCTGATTTTGGAAGGGGGTAATCCTTTTTTGTTTAATAATATTGTAAGTCAAGTTTACTCCTGAAACAATTCTTTCATTTAATTCCGATTGTCAATAAAGAATCTAACATTCAGCCGAGTGTCGATTTTTGTTTTAAAAAGCTGCCGATTGTTTTGGCGGTTGTTTGTTTTGGACGTCATCTCGTCCAAGCGTACATATTAATTTATTAAACATAATGATTAATGATGTAGCTTTTAACTGAAATTAGGAGTTTGAGATAACCCAGAAAATTTCGCCGGCTGATTTTGGAAGGGGGTAATCCTTTTTTGTAAAATAATATTGTTTATAAGTCAAGTTTACTCCTGAAACTAGTACCTATCACTATCATCCTTTCGTTTGCGTTCGTCCACGACGGTTATAATTATATCTTTCTCGCCTTCGAATTCGAATATTACGTCAAGATGCCAAGCAAAGTTTGGCGCGTGTTTACGAAAGTTTCGTCGACTACCGTGAAATGCACTATTTGCGATCGTGTGCTGGGCTATAAGGGAGGGTCGACCGGAGCTATGTTAAATCACATGAAGACTCATCCCAACTCCATTGAAGATGACAGACAGCCGAGACTTTCATCATTCAACCGACAATGTAACCCGGATAGAGCACAGCGAATTTCTAATCTCATCGCCGATATGATCGCAAAGGATGGACTGCCCATCAACTTTGTTGAGGGCGAGGGGTTTCGAGCACTCATGCACGACGTCGAACCAGACTTCACAATCCCTAGCCGACAAACTGTGATGAGAATTCTTGAACTAAAGTTTCTAGAACAGAAGACCAAAATTAAGCACTGGATGAGCGGATGTGAACACATCGCAATAACGACCGACTGCTGGACAAGCTTGGGCCAGGAAGGATTTATGACCGTGACCGCACACGGCATCGATAACGAATGGATCAAGAGAAGTTTCGTTCTCAACACCAGCCCTGTGGCGAGCCTCGACGACAACGATGACGACAACGATCCCCCACTCCCACAGCGGCATACTTCCCAAGCGCTAAAGTCGCAACTCAGAGAAGTTGCTCAAACCTGGGAGATAAACAATAAAGTGTGTGGGGTTGTGCACGACAACGCAGCCAACGTCAGGGTGATTGGCGAGGCCGTGGGAGCACCGGACGTTCCTTGCACAGCTCATACCCTCCAACTCTGTGTGAATGCTGGCTTGAACTCGAACGGCCAGTTACAAAGAGTCATTGGAGCCGTGAGTCGCTTGGTAGGGCACTTCAAACACTCTGTGGTGGCATCACAAGCTCTAACTGCCAAGCAAGACCAGCATAACTTGCCAAAACATCGCCTAATCCAATCTGTCAAAACGAGATGGAATTCGGTGTACGATATGTTTGCTCGAGTTACGGAACAGCGCTGGGCCATCACAAGCGTTCTGAGCGATGAACGTTTGACGCTTCATCGTGATGCGACAACCCTGCAACTCAAGGACGAGCACTGGTCTATCGTCGACAACATGGGGAAAACACTGGAACCTTTTTTGGTAAGTACAATTGAAATTATTTTCATTAAATATATTTTAATTATCTTACAATTTTCTATTCAATTTCACAAATAAGAAATAATTAGAATGCATCAATCATATGGAATGAAATTTCAATTAACCATTCTACTGTAAATAATCATTTTTTCATTAACGATTTTATCGTATTTTTTAATATGTTAATTAATATAATATACATAAATATATTTGCTCGTAAGTATGAATTTATGAACAATTTGCAGAGATGCAAACTTGAAAAGAAAAACTGACATTATTGCATTGGGTTTGTAAGTTGTAAGTTTGTAACTAGTGGCTAGGTCTAGCTGTAACCATTGCATTGTCTTTTTTCACTTAATAGGTAGCAACAAAGGTACTTTCCAGCGAAGAACATCCAACGGCATCAACAGTCCTTCCAATGATCACGGGACTACTTGACAACTTCCTCATCGTGGAGGAAACCGATAGCGGAATAGTCCGACAGTTCAAGGAAACAACATCAGAGCAATTGAAGAGAAGGTACCGATTATATTAAACAAAACGCAAATGCTTCATTTAATTAAAGAAAGAGAAAAAAGAGACACTATCTCATTGGAAAAATTAACAACTTATTCGATTTTTAATATCAATTGTAAAAAAAAAAAAAAAAAACCTTGTATAAAATGTTGCTATCGCAAATAAAATGACAGCACTAGACTTTAAAAAAAAAGCAACAACAACATATATAATGCTGATGCTCAAATATTACATTTCTAATTCATAAATTTTTCGTTTCATCCTTAGGTTCCATATCAAATCCGCTCGAGAGCGAGACGAGGATGACGAGATAGAAGATGTATCGGCTTTGCATCTTGCTTCAGCATTGGATCCCCGCTACTCAAACCTCACTTATCTACCACGCGCCATGAGAAACGTCGTAAAGAACAAGCTGAATGAGCTTATCCCAGAAAGAGATGACGAAGAACAGAACGCTGATGTCGAGCAACCATCAACGTCGCTTGATTTCCTTATTACGGGAAGGAGGTTTACAGCTCCGCAACAACAGCGTGACAGTGTGGAAGAAATTCATACATTCTTTGATCTGCCCGTGGTCCCCTCTACTGCTGACGCAGTTGCGTGGTGGAAAGCGAACGAAGCGTCATTTCCTCTCCTCGGCAATGTCGCAAAGAGGTTTCTAACAATACCGGCAACATCTGTCCCATCCGAGAGGGTGTTCTCCACTGCGGGCAATATAGTCACCAAGAAACGGAGCTGCCTTTTGGCCGAGAATGTGAACATGCTGATATTTCTCAAACATAACGCAAAGTCTATCCCTCTGATCTGAGAAAGGACTTAAATTGATGATGTTATTTCATAAACTACATGCTCTTTATTACTCTTGTAGTATACTTCTTAACGATAAAGATGACATCACTTTGTTATTGTTAATTTGTTACAGACTTATTCCTCACTTACCCTTTTATCCCCGTTCGTACGATATGATTCTAGTTTCTGTTATAAATAATTAAAATATGTTATTTTATGACTTATCTTTCAAAGTCTGAATATACGCTATTCATCTAAAATGTTTGAAATTTGTTGAGTTTTTTCATGGTGATGTCATTTTTAGGCAATGAGATATCACCGAATGAACAAGTTAAATTTTTGAAGTACAAACTAAAATCGATTATTATTAAAATCAACTATTAGAATCAAGGTCACAAGTTTTCACAACGCTAGTTTATTAAGCCGACACAAACTTAACTGCTGAGCGCAGATCTCTAAATGTTCTTTCGTAATAATTATCTATGCTCGGTATTTGTTATATTTCATTTTCTTGCCACATTTGCAAAAAGGGGGTAGACAACTAGGCATGTTATAATTTATAATCCTTGCCTAACACGTAGTATTGGGATAATTATTGTATCAAAACATAATGCGCCTGTAAATAGCCTGTACTGTCGAACTGTCGATTTGTTTTATTTCTTTGTCAAAGATAAATAGCCAAAACTCTGAAGTTTGGCATTTTAATCTTTGAAATGTGCGTGCTTGACTAGTCTTGTCTCCCTGTCAGTATATTTGTTGTTACCGTAATTCAATGAATAGGAGACGATTGCCATATTTAAAATTGTTAACTTTAGAGAGTTAGACACAAGGCTTATGAAAATGATGATCCATGTACTGACCTCCGAAGTCCGAATTTCAAAGTCAAAAAAAGTTATAGCATCAGCGAGGGGTCGTGGTACGGTAAATGTGTTTTCTTCGAATCACATGTCAACATCTCGCTGTTTAATATTTGGAAGGAAAACATAGGAACTTAGGAAGCACGTGAATGCCCAACTCATTTACATATGCCTTGTGTCGGCTGCTGAAATTGAATTAACAAGCAGTGATATGATTGGCTAGTCGATGTATGGATAATGTCCGCGCACACAATGCATGGAGTTTTGCGAGGGAGATCGAGAGAGAGAGAGATAGTGCAGTGACGATTAGAGCATGATTGGTCATGAATAATGATAAGTTGGTGCTGATTGTGAGCGATGATTGGTCGCTTACATGAGACACGATGCAGACAGCGCGGGCATGGTGCGAGAGAGAGAGAGAGAGAGAGAGAGATGTGTGCATGAGGGTACCGGGTCGCGCGCTACCGGGTCGGTGACGGGTCATAAAAATAAACATGATTCAGTAATATTCTTTGAAACCGCGCGCGGTGTCTAGATATTTACAAACTGAACAAGAAATAACAACCAAGTGATAAGCAGTAGTATTCAGCTTAGATTTCAGCTGGATATTTAAAAAATGAACAAGAAATGACAACCAAGTGATAAGCAGTAGTATCTGGCTTAGATTTCAGCTGGATATTTACAAACTGAACAAGAAATGACAACCAAGTGATAAGCAGTAGAATTCAGCTGTCAGGGGCGGTTTAATATTTACAAACAGAACAGCAATAACATCGCACCGCACCGATGAGTGATTGAGTGCAATGAATGACCTAGAAACTTTATACATGGCGTGTGCTGGGTGCGTGATATACTACTATTCTTTTTTAATCAGCGGCGACCCTGGCAAAAGTGAATAATTTTCGTTTAACCGAAAACCGTCCGGTTTTGACTGGCGGTTAAACGGAATTGGAAATATCCGTGATGTTACAGCACTAAATATTAGCGCTGTGTTATCTCTGGGAGATACAACAAAAGATAACACAAAACTTACAACAATGTTCAGAATACCGCCCTTGCTCCGCCCACTAGTGCTATAGATCAGCGGGAAAACGCACGATGAGCAAGCGCGCTTCCTATTGACTTTGTACATGCGACCGAAAACTGTCTCCAAAACAGTGAAAATTAAAATGAATATTGTCATGGCAATCCATGATTTTTTTTCTGGGATTCTTTTTTTGTTTATTTGCTTCATGATTTGAACAAGAAATGATCATAGATCTAAATAGGAAGTAGAATAGAGTAAAGGAGCCGGTTTTCGGCCACTTAAGACAAAATCCTATTTGTTGGACTCTACACTTCCTATTTCATTTCTTGTTCAAATCATGAAGCAAATATTGTTATTATTTAAACAAAAAAAGAATCCCAAAAAAAAATCACGAATTGCCATGACAATATTCATTTCAATTTTCACTGTTTTGGAGCCAGTTATCGGCATAGCGAACCAGTTTTCGGACGCATGTACAAAGTCAATAGGAAGCGCTCGCGCGCGCCGTGCGTTTCCGCGCTGATGAATAGCACAAGCGGGCGGAGCAGGTATCTCACGCCGGAGCTCCCGGGTGCTCGCCTGGCCGAAGACAGGCACAGCGGTGATCGGAAGTTGGAATCTGAATTAGACAGACATATCGTGTGTGCGTGGTGGGGTCCGGCTGCATTGATTTAATACATGCGATGAGATACTTTTGAGCTTGTGACTAACACAAAATCGGGCTCTAAATCTGAAAAATACTTGAAATAAAGCTCATTTTATGGTACCCATATTTCTTACATACATGCGTAAGAAACTCGATTTTTCAGATTTGGGTAGCGGGACCGCCGATTACATCGCTAAAATGTGATATTTTAGGATATATTTTTCATTGCAAATGTGGTTCTTCAGTGACACTGGCATGGTATGGTATGTGTGGGACATGTGTTGTGCTATTATTATGCCATGTATTTTAATGTGATTTTACCATCCATCCAACCAATCGGCCGAAAACTGGAGCTGTCCGATTACCTTCTCCTTTACTCTAATCTAGAGAGTTTAAAATTTTTTTTTTTTTTTTTCTTAAGTGGCCGAAAAAACCCTCCTTTACTCTATGTATTTTGCCTAGCCTAGTCTACCTGCAGCTGCACCACACACAGTCACAGAGATTTGGAGAAACAAATGAAACTTACTAGGCCTAGGGCTTACACAGATATGAACGTGTGGGACAGGGCAATGTAGGTGAGTCAGCAAACTTTTCTCACGTCAGCGTCAATTCCATCCAACTGCTATAAGACATACCCATTGAAATATACACAAACACAACATTTTCAATATAATTAACAAATTAAGTACCTGCTGATGTAATCTTCATATCGATATTAGAACGCCTTCCCTGTTTGAAATCGCTGAAAATAATCGGGAACAGCACCGGGCATTTGTTTTAGCAAATTTAAGATAGAAAACGTTTCCTGTAAATTGTACATAGAGGGCGCTATGTATTGAATCTCTTTGTGAGCTAGCTATATTTTATAGGGAATATTATGTTTGTTAATTTGTTGCAAATGAAAGTCAATAAAATCTCTGTGAAGGGAAAAAGTATGGAGAAAAAAAATATAGAGATATCTTTTTGATACTTATTCTTATATTTGTATGGAATACCTCCCCTTTTAATTCAGTCTTTTTTTTCCTTCCTTCATTTATGTAACAAGATATGGTTATTACAACTCCCAAGTCTCTACACTGGTAGTTATCTTTTACGACTCATTGAGCTCACTCCAGGCCCAGAAGCGGATCTAGAGGGGGGGGGGGGGGGGGTTGGGGGGGGGGTTGCAACCCCCCCCCCCCCCCCTTGGGCGGCCCAACAAAAAAAAAAAAAAAAAAAAAGGAAAAAAAAAAGAAAAAAAGAAAGAAAAAAGAACGCACGCTGGAGAGAAACCCTTTCAAGTGCAAATATTGTGAGAAGATATTCAACTCATCTGGTAACTTAACCAAACACATGATAACTCTGGATATAACTATGTATTAAACTGTTACTTGATTTAAAAAGACGTTATCATGCACTGCTTTTTATGGTCTCCATTGTGTTAATAGATGCCACGAAAACATCACTTACGGGGTTCAAATAAACACCCCCAAAAAAATCGGCTCGCCGCTTCGCGGCTCGTGGACGATGCTCCGCATCGTCATTATTTTGGTCAACCCCCCCCCCTTAGCAAAAAGCTAGATCCGCCCCTGAGGCCACGCACCACTAGTTCGAAAGGACGAATCTTATGTTCTTGAAATTCTAACCCTGTATAGTCAATTAAAATACAAAAGCATCCAGGTCCATTTCAAATGGATTCCCAGTCACTGTGGTCAATGAGATAATATGCTAAAGTAGGACTAAATAAAAACATAGAAACCAACAACGCACTTACCAGAGTAGAATCAAACTATGCCATAAAGAAATACTACATAGAGAAATGGCAAAAAAAGATGGAATGAAACATCATCACCCCCTACGGGAAACACAAACCCTAGTATCAATAAGATGTGTTTGCTACTTAGTTGAAAAACTTAAATAACGAAGCTATTCTCCATCGCCTAAGAATGGGAAACTTGAGGTTAAATGAAAATATTCGATCGAGTTGAAACAACATGAGACTGGACAATGTTCATGTACTGTGAGCACGAAAAGAAACAGTTAAACATTTCTTATGCAAGTGCCCGCTTCCTTTTAATGAGAGCCATGCTTATTACAGAAACTTTAAGGAAGAAAACTGTAGTGAACACATTTGTTTGTTTTTTTTGGTCCAGTAAAAAAAAATTCATTTGCACCCCCCCCCCCTTGAGCGCCAGGGGGGGGGGGGGGGGCCCAACCCCCAAAAAAGTTAAAAATCACGTGATTTTACATGATTTTGTTCTCAAGCTCAAGGGGGGGGGGCCGGGCCCACCGCCCCCCCCCCCCCCCCAACCTGGATCCGCCACTGGAGGAGGTAAGAGGACATATATATATTTTTTTTTTTTTGGGGGGGGGGTCCCGAAATTTGAAAATTTGACCGATCGACATTCCGTTCCGTTGGGGGTGGGGGGGGGGGGGGGGTGGGGCGGGGGGGGGGGGTAAGGTCGTCTTTTTTAAGGTCATCCGAAAACCAAAAAAAAACTCAACAACAACCAGAGTACAAATGGAGAATTGCACTTTTCCGTGAGCAAAGGGCATGTCAGAGTTGCTTGTTTGGTATTGCAGACCGCTTTCTTAAGGTCGTCTTTTTTAAGGTCATCCGAAAACCAAAACAAAACTCAACAACAACATACAAATGGAGAATTGCACTTTTCCGTGAGCAAAGGGCATGTCAGAGTTGCTTGTTTGGTATTGCAGACCGCTTTCTTCAGCGATAATTTTTCGTAGAACCAGCTTCGTGATTGTCATGCCCAGTGGCGTACGCATGATTTTTTCAAGGGGGGGGGGGGGGGGAGGGGGGGGGGGAGGGGGGGGGGGGTAAGGTCATCCAAAAACCAAAAAAAAATCAACACTCAAAAGGTTTTTTTTTCCGAAAAACATACACATAAAAAAAAACTCAAGGGGTGGGGGGGGGTTTAACCCCCCCCCCCCCCCCCCCTGCGTACGCGCCTGGTCATGCCCGGGTTGTCATGGAGTATCTGAATTAGCAAGCTGGAGAATCTGGATGAATGTTATCCTTGCAGTGTGAGGTTCGTGAAATTGTCAAATTTATTGCGGGATATTTGTCATCAAAAAATTATAAAATGAAGTAATAAAAATCCTTCAATCGAAATAGTTGAACAAGATTATATCGCTGTTCAGTTATTTTTGACGCACTTCTCGTCATGATATTAAATTGATATAACATACAACGAAACGAGGACATCATAATCATGATTATAGACATTGGTTATGCATATATGTATTTGCTTATTATTACATCATTCTAAAAAGTATCAAGCCTAATAATGTGCTTTAATCATGAACAGGAAACCGAGGGGTTCGGAAAAATGCAAGGCATATTTGCCTTGATCGTAAATACTGTTCATAAAAAGAATACAACTTAAGTTGGTGTAATTATGAATTTTCTTTCCCATAATATGAATTAAATGTTTATTAATAGCGGCAGAAAATCATCGGAGCGGTCATTTAGGTAATTCTATAACAAATTACTTATAAACAAATCAAAAGGTTTAACCGTCGTGGTGAAAATGAGCTCGTCATAGAGATTTATTATGCAAGTTAATAATAACATTCATAATAACAAATACTATATCATGCTGAAATTTCATACCCTGAATCCCAAGAAGCAAAATTATACTGCAGGTAGTTCAAATCTGGTTGCATTTACTATTGTTGTAAAATGGATTTCTTTCATGTCTTGTAATGCCTTCTATGATGCGATCACTTAGCTAATTATTGTCCTTTCAAAGGATTGTAGAATTTAGAGTTTCGGTTTGTTTTGTGTTATTTTATACAGTGCGTCCCAGAAAAAACAGAAACCGAGAATTATCGATGTTTTATCATAACTTAATCACAATTATAATTTAATAACAAATGACACATATTTGTAGAGCTTAGATCCTCTTCTTTCATTTGATGCAACTCGTATAATGCATATTTTAAGCATGAGTGAATAAAATCAAATTGAAGTGAGGGAACCAAAAAGTCATTTGGCGGACTGTATCTGAATTTCAAAGAGAAACCCATTTTTAGAAAGTTCAGTCTCTGCCCCTTCATAAAACACCTCAATCAGGAAAATGAGCAAGGAATAAGAAAGTTCTGATTGTTTAAAGTAATGCTTGCATTTCCATAATTTTATTAAACGGATTCGTTTTCACTGGCTGCCTGTCGTAGCAACAAGCAGACTTGACAAAAGAATTAACTCCGTTTCGTTGACGATCAGCCAAAGACGACAGACTTCATCAATTGTAAAATTGTATGACCTAGTCCAGGCGCGGATCCAGGAGGGGGGCCGAGCGGGCCTTGCCCCCCCCCCCCCCCCCCCCCCGCAAAAAAAAAAAAAAAAAAAAAAGAGAGAGAAGAAAGGAAGAGAAGGGAAAGGGAAAGAGGAGAGAAAGAGAAAAAAAAGAGGAAGAAAAAAAGAAAAGGGGGAGGAAGGAGATCGGGAAAGTTCAGTCTCTGCCCCTTCATAAAACACCTCAATCAGGAAAATGAGCAAGGAATAAGAAAGTTCTGATTGTTTAAAGTAATGCTTGCATTTCCATAATTTTATTAAACGAATTCGTTTTCACTGGCTGCCTGTCGTAGCAACAAGCAGACTTGACAAAAGAATTAACTCCGTTTCGTTGACGATCAGCAAAGACGACAGACTTCATCAATTGTAAAATTGTATGACCTAGTGTCCTAGTCCTCTCTTTTCCCATAGCCTTCTTCCTTCTTCCTCATCTTCTTTTCTACTCTATATTTTTCAATTGTTTGAGCACATAAGGGGCGGTCGCGCCCTGCCCCTCCCTTGTAGTGCCGCCCTCGTGATGTTACATTGAACCTTAATTTGCCGAGTATTTCTCCGTACAGTCGGGGATATCAAAGTAATGTGAAAATAATTTAGGGTGGAAACGGGGGTATCAATCATTATGTGCGAGAAATTTACCGTGTAATCGGGGATATCAAACGTGTGCGAGAACTTTACCACGTAATCAAATCTGTGTTATTTTTTTAGCAATGGTACCCTTACATACAAATTTAAAGGCAATGCGTATAAAAATAGATATTTTTTTGGTTTTCAATGATATTTTATTTTCTTCATGGAGGAATTTTTCCAAAAGACCAGAACAAGAGATGGCGGTATTATTTAATTATTTGTAAGTGTTTCTAAAAGCATTTCAAATAGCCCCGATTTGGAAATCGGGGCTATCTCCGATTTACCCCCGATTGGCAGGTGTGTTACAAGAGCACATACACACACACACGCACACACACACAGGTAATATACCATTGATATTGAGCCAAAATTTGTATTCCGCCAACTCGCTGTCTCTCCAAAGCTCTCACCCCATTCCGCCACTCGAAAACCTTTTCTTTATCCAGCCTCTTGTTTTCTTACCTTTCCCCACTCCCCCACATTCGCTCTCTCTCTCTCTCTCTCTCTCTTTTTCTCCTTTCATATATATCCATTACTTTATCTTTCATTATTTACTCTCTTTAACAGCTCCGCTCTTCGTCGGTCTTGCCATCTATCTCTGTCTTCCTTTATCGTTTGCTACTTCTCCTTCTCACTCGCCTCATTTAAATTTTGGCCATTTACCTATTCTTCAGCTCTCTGGCCCTCTGTTTAATCAGATCTTTAACTTATTTAAGCTTAAAATTTAAGATTGAAAGTTAGTTTATGTTTGCCTTTCGTGGACGTGATCGTAGACCTAGGGACAGGTTTAGTTGAATTCTGAGAAAACGGAACATTACGTTTATCAGTTTGGTATATCTGTTCTACGCAGGAGTTCACCCAAGCATAATTAATGGGTAGAGTAAGGTTAGTGCCAAGCTAATGTAGCATAATCGCAGGGGATTTTCTTTTACCATGGGGTTAATTGGCGCCTCTAACGCTGTTATTGGCTTTTCTGTTTCGATTTCTTGGATGCGATTAAAGCCAACACGGAAAAAAAGCTTATCTTCTGATAAAAGTGTTAGATGAAACAGCCCAAATACCTATTGCATTGTTTTGTCACTCACTGCAAGAACACATATGTTTTACAAAGGCAAGCTCTACAAGAGTTAAATAGGGTTCAATTGAAATTTTATTCGGTAAAGAATTCGATATTTTAATGGCACATTTAGAATGTGTTTTATGACTTAAAATACCAATAATACACCTCGTTCTTGTATTTCTATCTAATACAATTAAAATTCATATTACATTCTTTTTGAGGTTATCATTTGCAAGGCGAAAGAAAATGTGACGTTGTTACACACAATTGAGTCTCCAATTAACGCACTTCAGGAATAATTAGAAGTAGATGATGATTTGAAAAAGGAATCAAACGCAAATATGTGTTATCTGTTACACCCTTTTTTTATCTCTGCTTTAGGGGCCTGGCCAGCGTCACCACCTGAAAATCAAACACCAGAGCAGAAAATTTGTAATACTAAAAAACGTCGAAAACTAAGTCAAATATCACTCAATTGCAAAACATATCGATAAAGATACCATGATCGCCACAACTGGTGTTTTCGAAAAACCAATGTGAAGGCAATACCCCCCCCCCCCCCCCACAGGAGGACAATTCCCCCCGATACAACCTGCATTAGTTTAGACCAACTTATTTTCAAGGTGGATATTCGACAGGAAGTCATTTTTGGGCCGGGGGGGGGGGGGGGTATTTTCCTCCGGGGGTCTTTTGCAGGGGTGGCGTAATTGTCAACTGGGGTTATTGACCAAATGGGTAATATTTACACCATTATGATTATAACTATTATTTCATTATTTTGATTAGTATTAGTATTATTATAAGCATGATTATAATGTTTGTTATAATAATAAGAAGGAACAGCAGTATTGTTGTTATTATTATTAATGATACTTTTATTATCATTATGAATGTGATTATTATTATTATTAATATTATTATTATTATTATTATTATTTCAATGACTACGATTATAATTTAATAATTCATGCAGTCTACACTCCCATAAAATAGATTCGTAGGCTAATTGGAACTGCATGCAGGCACACGCATACTTTAGATTCATAAAACATACCGAGAATGAGAGAGAAAAGAGAAATAGGAATTGTACCCACCTAGACGTAGAGGAGCTTGTTAGTACTTCCACTTCCTGCGTTAGTAATCTTGTTGTTGGAGGTGTTTGCCAGCATACTTGAACTGGATCCGTAGCAAGCAAGGGCACCTATAAAAAATGACAGTCAATAAACAAAAAGAAAATATTTTGAGTCATGCAAACATAGATTTCCGCTCCGTAGGCACAACAAATTAAATATGGACCATGTGTGTCAGGGAGCGTACTGTAAGCCATTTCGTAAGTACTATCTGCGCATGGGCAGATAAAGGTCATTTCTGATCAAATTGTAAAACCCATCGAGTTGAATAAGTGCTCATGTTATGTAATCATTATTCATGTGGTGCACCTGCGGTACTTTCTATGATACAACAGGGCAAACAAAAGCCTTTCATGAAGCACATATATGACTTTGGCATTGATTAATCTACACAAAGGGGGACCTTTCCGTGAGTAAAAGATCCGTGGATATTTGGGGTCATTTTACCCATTTGCTAACTACGAAATGGTCTATTAGGCCCATTGCTCACGATCTCTTTATCTTGCTCGATCAATGATATTCAAGAATATGAATTCATAGAAGATGTGTAGACGCAATCTGTAGCTCAGAGATGTGCTGGACAAGTGCAGGGTTCCGATTTTGTCCGAAAATCAACTTCGACAGAGCATTAGCATTTTAAACATAGATTGAATCAGAACATAGAATACATGGACAATCAAGAGCAATTCAAGCATAATTCTAACATAATAAAACCAATAATTAACTGCAGATGTACATGGGAAATTATCTCATTATATAGCATGGTCTTAGTAATGTGGTTGAGTTTGGAAACAAGAAATTAATTAAAATCCATGCATACCAGCAACGTGTGGGCAGGCCATGGAGGTCCCGCTGATTGTGTTGGTAGCCCAATTACTAGTATGCCAAGTGGAGGTGATGGAAGTACCAGGAGCAAAGATGTCTAGGCAGCTTCCGTAGTTGGAGAAAGAGGAACGCCTATCGTTACTGTCCGTAGCTCCAACAGTGATCGCCTGCAATGTTACAGTGTTTTTTCATTTAAGCTTTTATATCAATGAGAATAATGATGATAATGGCAATTAAAATAACAATAAAGTTAACAAACAAAAAAAACTTCGGTTCAATTCCATTCAATTTAAAATATTTAGTAAATAGAAAGTAATAGTCCGAGGACTAATTGCAAAATATTCACAATGTAAAAGTGTTCATTTAATAGGATCATTGATTAATAAACAAAAGTTATTAAAGTACAGAATAATTACAAATCAAATCACACTTCGGAAACAAAACGTTTATAGTTGTGCAAAATAGAAGTTAAAGACTATAATGATGATGATGATACTATTACTACCATGATTACCACTACTACTACTAATAATAATCGATATAGTTTTTTTCATATAATAATGATGATTATATTGCTGCTGAAAATAACAGTTACCTAAATAATAATCACGATTTTGCTTATGCTATTCGTTTTTGTTTTTTTGTTTCAGTTGCCGGCAATCAACATTGAGCTCATTAAGAATATCTGCAATTCAGCATAGTTTGAATAATCAGTTAGATGTCTGTTGTAATAAGGGTTTTATTTATCAAGAAACATTTTACTTGGTGAAGATGTCCACAGCTTTCGATGCTGTAATTTTCTATTTTTCTGTCTTTTTGGCAACACAACTGAAACTGCTTTACCAACCCTATTCAATATTTTCTATTGAGTTCTGTCCGCGCGTTTGAAACTAAACTGAGTGAAGGAAATTGGAAGTTTAATAAACGGATGTTGTACATAAGATTGTTTGTAGTGACATGTATAGAAAACACTGCAGACCTTTTAAGAACAACGATAATTCGTAATTGTTTACACATATCGAAAAGTCTAATACGAAAGAAAAAATGAACTTAATAATGCTGATCTGTAAGGGCCAGCATGAATAAACCTTAATACAATGGTTAGACTTACGGTGGAAGCACGAGCTGGAGAATAATTGCAAGCATCCCTGTTGTCATTGCCAGCGGCCACGGCAGTTGGAACTCCTGAACTGACCAAGTTCTTGACGGCGTTGTCCAGTGCAGTTGAAGCGCCTCCTCCAAGAGACATCGAGGCAATCGAATTCGAATTTGCATTATTCATTACATAATTTATCCCTGTGAAAAGGAATAAAACCCAATACATTAAGAAAGACAAAAAAAATACACGGGCGTAAAAAAAAAACTAATATTAATGTTTTGACACGTTTGTTGTAAGCTTGGCGGATTCACCCCAGCCCCGCCCAAGTCGGTATTTTTCAAACGTTTACCGAATGGATGAAACAAATTTTTATCATCCAGGAATAATCAGGAAAATGCCTGTCCTTCCAAATCTTAATAGAGATTGAAAACAGGAGATGAAATATATATGAAAAAATCTTTCTATCGTCATATATATATATATATATATATATATACGTATTTTCTTCTTTGTCTCTTTCTGTTTACTGTTATTAGTATATATTCATGATATTTGTGGAATTTTGTTGTTTTCAAACAGGGCCTCATGGAAGACCACCACTATTGGTAGAAATACAAATAATAATAATAATAATAAATGTAGTACAGAAATATATCTTATATTTTCGAAGTATTATCAGAGGTTCCAGAATAGGTTCCAGAATTGAGATATCGTTACTTAATGTTATATCACATTTTGCTGACAATATTGACGGGTGTTTTACCATTGATGACACCACTGTTGCTGCCAGAACCCGCACAGTTCAGAACCTTGACTCCCCTGATTTGGACTGATGTGGCAACACCGTAGGTATTGGAGCCGACCGTTCCAGCGCAGTGAGTTCCATGTCCGTTGCAATCGGTCTGTTGTGCAAAGCAATTCGATTATGTTCAGGTCTATTTTTTTAATCCCACTTCATGGGCAAATGTACATAAGTAAGTCTACAGCCCATTCCCTCACTGTAAAACTCCAATTATGTCACTTACTGCATAGGTGAATGTAACGTCAGTTTTTAATCTAGCATTATGATAAAACCTGTTTCGCTTGCAAAATTCCTATGCTAATATCAGAAAATACAATTGTCCAAACAAACATACTGCACACACAAAAACAAAAATGAAATTATTTTTTTTCTACCCAAAACGTTAAATACTCAGCACCAAAGGAAGGCAATCGAAAATATATACACATGTTACTTACGTTATCCCCGCCAGCATAGTTTACCACTTGCTGCGCACGACCACCGAAGTCACTGTGGGTCGCCCTAACGCCGGTGTCGATTACATAAACAGTTTTCCCACTCCCAGTTCCTGTGAAAGATATGAACAATTACCATCAACATCAGCATCATCACCATCATTGTCATTTATAATAATAACAATAATAATAATAACAACCCCAAAATTCTTAATAAAGACAATTAAATTGCCCCCCTCCCTCACACAAACACCTCCATCCACCCACACACATACTCACCCACCCACCAACACACACACACATACTCACCCACCCACCCACCCCCAGCCCCCCCCCCCCCGCACACACACACTACTTACTCAGTGGATGTCTGCTAAACATTTTCAACTCAAGAAAAATATACTAAATAAGTAAGTTAACCAGGCTGCAAAATAGAGTTACAATTTTAACAAGCTCACGGTGGAGAAGAAAACAAATCTTAATTAATCTTAAGCTACTCCTACTTTAAGAAATGTGATCCCAGCTTTCCCATTCTACTGGCTATTTTCTTTTCCTCATCCCTATACTTAAAAATGCTTTTTTTCTTTTTCTTAATCTTTTCTAAGATGTGCACATCTTTTCTAAGTGTGCACACACACGCACACACATACACACACACAAGCAAACGAACGCACACTAAAAAAAATCTAGCGAGGCAATTCAAACGGTCTAGACTGTCAGTACATTTTGAAAACCTTTGTAACGTCGTACCTCTGACGTTTCACACAATTTTTATGTTTGAAATATTCATCCCTAATGACTCTTTACTGTATGTTACTGATGCTGTAAAGGATAGTGCTGTCTCTTACCGGTATGTGATGAATATCTGTTGTCAAGTGGGAGACTCCTTTGGTCGATACGATCAAGACCCCATGTGACTTGAGAACGGTAGACACCATCTTGTTCAACATACTCAACGGCGGGAAGTCTGCGGACCTGGGTGAAGGATGCATATCATACGTACATTAGATAATATCGCATTATATTCCTTTGAAAAATACTGCTGTCGGCGTTGAAATATTGCATTTATTTCAAAATGAAAACGGAGAAGTATGTTTCCAATAATGTGAGGTCAAATTCGCACGAACCAGCGGAAAGAGTATTTTTTCGACATGAAAATTGTTAGTAAGATTGACAAATTAGGATAATAGGGGTTTTCGATTAATAGGGAGCGTTTTTAATGCGCAATATATGAGTTCCTTCCAATGAAACTGCATTCCAAAACAATTCGTTTAATTTCACGTCTTTGCATAATAAGCAATTCATTAGAAATGCCTGCAAAATAAAAAGAAATTGGGTGAAATGTTATGTTTTTGTTCAATTCAACGATTATAACAGCTTGCCCAAAACTCTGGTATAATACCATTTTTAAAACTACACAGCGAAACGTTCTTTTCTACAAGGTGCACTGCCAGTGGATGTTTTCAACATTCCTTCACAATAATATATCTAAAACAAAACGATGAAAAGAAATTTAGAGGTTTGGTATCTTTTATCTCCTGCAAAGTTTCCCATCGAGCGGTACCGGTGAATTTGCCCTCTATTATTGGAAGTATGCTAGTCCGTTTTAGGGCCATCCTGTCTAATGAAATACCTTCAGCCCAAAGGCAAAGTTACAATAAGCCCCCTCTAGATAAAACTATAAACATGTGATTCCTAGGGCAGCAGCCAACAAATTTTAATGTCTTGAGTATTTGAGAGTCAGATAAGATATAACCATCGGACGCGAGCTTGCCACAGAAGATTTTTAAGGGAGTGAAAATCCGAGAAGCTCGGTCCTGATATTATTAGTGTGATTTAATAAAACTGTGTCTTTTTGCATGAAGTACATAATACATTGAGAACAAAAAGTGCCTCTCAATTTTAAATTTTATTGGAAAAAGCATTCATCCTCGAATTCTAACACTACAAAGAAGGATCTTCAATTACTGACGGTAGGCCTTCTCTTCTCAATCCAGGAAAAGAAGGGTTTCAATTAAACCCGTGTCTCAATCTTCCTCTCTCCTCGATGCAGAAGCCCACACGAGAAGATAAACTGAAACCGAAAACTAGGAAGGTGGCCATTACTTACAATATCGAGGATATCATCTTCGAGCTCGGCAGCGAATCCATACAGGGCGTCTCTCATAATGTTACCAACGTTTCCGCCGGAGAGACGAACGGTAGCGGCCATTTCATCAACATCGAATTCTTCCTGCAATAGTAGTTGATAAGATGTTACATAGCCCTTTTTAAAAGCCTTACCCATTCCTACTTCGCTTATTTTCGTTTCAAGGTCAGTACTTTTCTTGAACTGCTGTCTGGAAAGGCACAGCGAAAAAATATATTTCAAAGGGATTTGTTATGAAGAAAGCATTTTGCTTCATGTGTGCAATGATGTTGGGTCTCCTATACACGGGGCCTCCTTTACGTCCTATTCGAGGGACTGGGATTTTTAACTGTAATCTAGCCTGTGTCTATGAAACGGGGGAACGCAGGCTTCGGTCTTCTACATGGGTTGGATTCGAACCAACGACCTTTTGTTCAACAGGCAGATGCTTTACCGATTGTATCTCCTGGAATAATAAAGGACACATGCCCATTCCGTTCTGTTATCGCTTGGTAAATTTTAATGCACACTACGTTGGAGCAATTAAATTGGTAATTTTCCTGATCAAAATATTGTTATTATTAATCCAATTTCTTGATATAGGTGGAGAATATCGAACGAAAGAAAAGGGAATTTGTTACTTGCCCCCAAAACACCATTCCATACTTATTATTGGGTGTAGAATTTATTAATATATGTATTTAAAAAACATAGTTTTCGTTCAAATAACAAGAGAGTAAATCGTTTAGTTCTGCAAAGCTTGAAACAGTTGACTCATTATCGTCAGGTAATACTTGATAATCAGCGAGATAATTAGAGAAGTCTCTTTACTTTGTAATGTCAAAGTCGTGATGTATTTATGAACAAAACTAAACTTTCTTTTGATCTCGGTTTCAGGATACTGGTGGTGACGTTAAAATTATTGACTAATACTTACATTCAGCTTGATGATGTACTTTCCGGGGATAGGCTCAGAGTTCTCTAACAGAGGGGCCAGTTTGGCAGTGGCAACAGCCACCAATAGAAGGGAAATGAAAAAACGCATCATGACTGGAAAAGAAAAGACACAAGAAGTAATGAATACCTGATTGAGAAATGTTTCTGAAATAATTTGATAACAGGCGGGAATTTTCTGAAGAAATCTACACTATTTTTTGATGATATCTGAATGTCTAACCCTAGTTTGGATGTGCTGAACATTCCGACTCTTCCTTTGAAGGATCAGGAGACATATTATGGCCCGTGAATATGAAGTACTTACCAGATTCTTGGCCTCGGACGAGTGATGATCTGGAAGAAAGCTTCGGTTGGTCTGCAGAGTGATGATCTAGTAGAGCACTGATGAGATCTGGTGATTAGCTAGGCATGATGAGCTGTATTTAAGTCTTTTTAGAGCAACAGATGGAGCTTTCCCGAGGATCGCGTGATGCAACGTGCTGGGCAAAGGTGAGAAAAACACGTGATCAAAATGCAACACAAGCAATAACTTTTCTTTCTATTGTAAGTTCTTTCAATCTTATAAGAGTATAAATGATTTGTTATCTCTCTTTTTTTTAGGGGCGTAGATGAAGGTTTGAATTCGGGTACGTCCCTCCCTTCATGAAACAAGCTGATTATAATTTGTTAAAATTTTTATTTAGTCAATTCTTACGTTTGTGAAAACAGTGTTTTATTATTTTGTCAAATTAACGGATTTTGGTAGTCTTAGGGCCAATTGCTTCTCTGTAAATTGATAATCAAAACTTCTGAATATTGAAAAAAGAAAAACTATGTTAGATAATTATGTGGTATATTTCTCGTCAGCTGTTGAAAGGTTCCTAAAGTCGGCTTAGTTGGTTTGCTTGCATTGCAAAACATATCCAGGATGACTGCTGTATTAAAAATGGAGATTCAAACGAATCAAACCATACCATATATTGTTACTTACAATAAATATCAATAAATAACGGTATTAGATATAAAGTATGCGTTAAAGTATAATAATAATAATAATATGGATATTTATATAGCGCCGGTATCCGCCAGGCTCTGACGCTCATGGCGCTGTACATACATGTATTACTATCACAAAAATATAACTTTCTTAATTAAAAAAAAGTAAACTAAAACAACAACAATTATTACGCTACATTGACATGATTAAATAGCACTGTTTAGAAAGAGATGGGTTTTTAGAGCAACTTTGAAGTCATGAAGGGCAGTTAAATTACGAATACTAAGTATGCCTTATTATAATTCTGCTAGCTCTCATTGTATTTAATCATTCCGATTTCTTCATTGGGGATAGCAATGAATATTGACCATATTTACATTAAAAATGCGGGTGTAAAACGAGCAACTGTATTTAGGTGCAAATATGGAAAATATTCCGGGTTACCCATTCCCTATTATGCCTCCGAGGCTCCGATGATTTAAATCCAGTTTTTCAGAGCTGTCAGCATTTCTCGTCAAGATATGGATTCTTTTATTTGTACAATGTCAAAACAATGATGGATTGACTGACGCACTTACTTGACGTTTGAGTAAATAAAATTGGATGGTTTTGTCTTCATTTATCTCATTTTGGTGATAGGACAATTATATTACAGAAATTATTTCTGTAATATCTTGAGAACAGACAGATGTCGCTGTTTGCTGGTTAGGGTTAACGCTCTTTCGTGTAATATTCCTGTATCGAACCACCCCAGGTCGCCATTTGTTCCGTACTTAAAAATCATGATTATATAATCTGATAAAAGTGCATGGTCAGCCAGAAAAGTCAAAAGCCAGTTCTGGATATTGAAGATATTGTTAGATATGTGTTATATTTCTCGTCAGCTGTTGAAGTTTAACTAAAGTAGGCTTAGTTGCTTCGCTTGCATTTCAAAACAGATCCAGGATGACTGCTGTATTAAAGATGGAGATTCAAACAAATCAAACCATATTGTTGTCACTTACACTAGATATTAGTAAATAACGGTATTAGATATAAAGTATGTTTAACAGATACTTTGTCCCTTTTGCAGCAATCATCAAATTTTGTAGAACTTTGCAGGAATAATGAATATGTCTTCTATGTTCTATCTGTGAAATTAACACATTAGCAGTGTCCTAGTATTCAAATTATGCAAGGAAACCCGTTTACCTTCTAGACTTCACTGTCATACACTATTGAGTGACTGACCGACATCTTCTTTTTCTTTGGTAATAACATACATAAAATGAGCTGTAACAGGTACATGAGCACTTGTCTACATCAATAACCCACTACTTGTAATGGCCAAAATTAAACTGATTGAACCTTTATGCAGCACAAAACGTACGACCATTTTGTATAAGGGTCTGAAAATCAGACTATAACTTAGGAGATTGCAATCACTTAAGTCAACTCGACAACTAATGGTTGTTATTTCCCTCAATCAAGGCCATTTTCAAGCCCTTTCGTTTTGAGGGAAGTTCTAAATTAGTATTGTCTTTCAAAGCCCGTGGAATTTAACCTTTTCATTTTTTGGCTTGCAAATGAGTAAAGTATGCCTCATAATGCTTATGCTAGCTCTTATGGTTTGTAATCATTATTTATTCTTCATTGGTGACATCAATGAATATTGATCATAGGTTTAGCTTATTCATCTTACGATGAAGCGCTGGAATACAGAAATCTTGAGAAACTTGAAGATAGAAGGATTCATCTTTGTCAAAAATTTGCCCAGGCCCCCACGAAATCTAGCAGTTTCCATAGTTGGCTACCCCTTTGGAGACAACAGAAAATTTTCCGATCCTGAAGAAATAAAACCCACTACAAAAATGTATACTATTATCTAGATCTATTAGGAATAAACCATTGTCAAATTCATTCCATAAATTGGGGTAAAACAATTATTCCACCTTATTGACCAACAGTGTATAACCATAGATGTAAAATTTCTTATTATTGATATTATTTGTCTAACTTAATATTTTCAGATTGTTAGCCTTTTATTCCCTCCCCCTTTTGTCTTGTGCCAGTTGTGTGCTGTGCCTATTTTTGATGTGCTGTAGCCTTTTAATATTTCTCATATTTTCCCTCTTTTCTCCTGTCTTGTCTAGTCTCCCAATTTTGTGTACACTTCTTGTTTCTTATACCATCTTTTTCTTAATGTATTCTTAGGTAGTCAGAAATGTAAACTCCCTTCATGTTTACATTTTTGTTTATCTATGTACCAACCAATTATTTGGTCCAGAGGGGACCCTAAAACTTATAAGCCCTGCTTTTACCAGGGTTTTCTTGTCTTTCTTTTTTTCACTTTGTCTTTATCATTGCCATAAGTTTTTGTTGCATTGTAAATGTGTAATAATCTAATATTATGCTCTAAGCGACGTTTGAAAGAAAGACGGATTAATATTTTATCTTATCTTATCATCTATTTGTACAATGTCAAAAAAAAATGATGGATTGATTGACGCAATTACTTGACTTTTGAGTAAATAAAATTGGGTGGTGTTTTCTTCATTTATCTCATTTTGGTGATAGGCCAATTATATTACAGAAATTATTTCTATGATATCTTGAGAACAGACAGATATCACTGTTTGCTGGTTAGGGTCAACGCTCTATCGTGTTAGAGTTTTTTTGTTGTTTACGCTTAGGCCGGGGGCGACCAGACGTTCCGTTTTTGTTGGTGAATATTTCGACCACTTAGTTCAATGTCCCGTATCAAACCACCCTGGACGCTATTTTGTCCCGTATTTAAAAATCATTATTCTATAATCTGATAAAAATGCAAGATCAAGCAGAAAAATCCAAATTTGTTTGCTCTTTCGTTCGCTCGCCAAATTTTAGAAACTTGAAATTCGTATTCGGGCAACTGAAATTTTTAACGCCAAGATTCCAGTATCGATGAATCGTCCTCTTCAGGGATTCATTAAGGAGAAAGCCAGATAAATTGTGAAGGTGGATTGTCACCACCGCTGGGAATAGACCTACAGCGTCTCTCTCTCTAAAGAGGAGATTACAAATAATTTTCTCCTCTATTTTAATATAATAATAGGCATAAATCCGTGTACACGTTGATAAGTAGCTAAGAAGGTAATAGAGTACCAGAGAGAAAGCACAGATTCTGATGTACCTTGCTATTTATTGATTAAGCTATGTATGAAGAAACGTTGGGAAAATATCTTACCAAATTAACTTTATAATTATCAATAGTGTATTTTCCAGAGTAGATTCAGGCAGTGGGTTGCCCAGGTATGTTATTCTAATCACAGCCTGATTAATTTTCTTACCATTTTGTCGAGTAATGATTGTGACAGTATGGTCTTTTTCTGACAGAATTTTGTTAATATCTTCTCAGAATTGTATTGATCAGTCGATCAATCTCTATGATTCTTTAGATTGATCACAAACATTCTTAGGAGATATAAACTTAATCCATCAAGAATTTACCATATTGTCATAACTTTGTGGGCAAGAGTATATCTTATCAAAAACTGTTTTGTTTATAAAATGACGCTCGTCCGCTTAGCTCTCTCATTAATTTGCTACTAGTTTGAATATTTTTCCTTCTCATGTGAAGTCAGGGCCTAGAATGTCCCTTATTTCAACATTCATAAGATCGTCACCATGGCCTACGTGCAATAACCAGTGAACTTTACCACACTAACCTTCTAACATACATCAAAACCATTCTCCAAGCAATGACACCTGCCCATTCGTAAGATGCTCCTGATATGATATTTATTTTTGGAATGTTTTTAACTCAGAAATATTATCATCAAAATATATGTTATAGGTTATGGAGATATGGTTATGCCATATTTGCTCAAATAAGACAAGACACGTGAACTATCGGTTGTATAATACGTGCTCTATCGACAACTGCTCCACTGTCAATATTCTTAACTAATTGAATTTCGAATTTTATTCAAGCTTCGATCAAAATCTGTACTAAACCCCAATCTCTAAGACTAAACCTAACCGAAAATCCAATAAATAACCCTTATTCTAGCTGTACTTTTGACAAAATAAAGCCCAGAACAATGTTGTATCACTGATGCATTTCGTAGACACTTATAACATAAAGAGATTAATTAGCATCTTCGCCGGGAGATTTGACAAAGCTACATGCATGGATCGCGGGCATATAGGTCTGAAATGGGATGAGGATAACATTCACTGTCTTGTTGACTACTGGATTGTCAAAGTCCCATACACACAGAGAAAAAGAGGTTTAAATTTACTCCCTATGGGAAGTAAGTGCTTGTCGCATAAGTGACTCTCATCAGTACATTTACTCCCTACATTGGGGAGTAAATGTACACCCCACAAGAAGGTGTAGATTTGCACCCCAAGGTTATGATTTTACTCCCTTTAAGGAGCGAAATTCGCACCCAATGGTGCTTAATTAACACCTTTTGGTTCCATTTTCATGAAAAATGGGTTCAAATTTACACCCGTGGGGTGGAATTTTATACCTTATATGATCGATTCCATACCCTGTGGGGAGTAAATCTACACCCTTCTTATGCACAGCCTCAACCAATTGATCATCCCTCGAGCAATCAAT
Organism: Strongylocentrotus droebachiensis; assembly: GCA_035222895.1. NCBI lineage: Eukaryota > Metazoa > Echinodermata > Echinoidea > Camarodonta > Strongylocentrotidae > Strongylocentrotus > Strongylocentrotus droebachiensis. Next base: position 76,004 of record JAVYIG010005890.1, read on the forward strand.
CATCCATGCTGCGTAATCACCTAACAGTCACTGATTCTCACCCTTTTGTCTACGTTTCACTGCTCTATAGAAATCAGACCAGAATCTCGAGTTATATGTCGAAAAGCTTTAATGCGTATCTAAACAACAATTAGTGTGAACTCGACACAAGTGCAGACTGTAAGAACCAACTTAAACTTAGCCTCAGTGAGGCTGGTCTGTCGGATCAAATGTAGTGGCAATACCTAAATACAAAACCCTGCCTTCTCGATTATCTTCCCTTTACCTACACGTATAAGAAGGCAATTATGTACTAGTTAGTAAAACAACACTTCTGCTAACTTCATTAAATTATCAAATATAACCTTCTGTATAACCCCTTATTCTTGATCAGATAACTTTCACACAAATAATATGCCCAAATGAAACATGATAATTCCCCCAACATGACTAAAATATGTAAATTATTCTAATTTTCCTTCATTTGGCAGTACCTATATCGACACGATGCACCATTGCTGTAGCGCATGCGCATATGCACTCACAACATAAAAATATATTGACCAATCATAGCTCGTCTGACTAAAATTAGGTGTAAAATTACACCCCTCAAATGACTATTTTGTACACCATTGCGTATTTCCGTCTTTTACTCTCTAAAAGATGTAATAGGGGGCGCCCTATTTTTCCAATTTCCTTTTACTCCCCAAGAAGCCTATTATATAGATAGATAGATAGAAAGCAATCTGCAAAATGAGAAATAAAGTTAACATTGATAGAGGGCGCTAAAACCCTCTAATGGCTAAGGGCTAAATAGTCAGACAAAGTTCGTTCATCAATGTTTGATGTGCCATAATTAATATCCCCTGAGCAACAAAAATACAAACAACATGCAATGCTTTTAAACAATCAACTTCTATCATAAGCACTTCGTTTCTATGCTCCCTATATTCTCACTGACCTCGTTGCTGAACCAAGACCTATACTCAGGCGCGTACGCAGGGGGAGGGGGGTTCGGGACCCCCCTCAATTTGTTTTATGTGTGTGTTTTGTAGGAACCTCCCCCTTCAAAAAAAAAATTATTACCAAAAAAAAAAAAAAATTACTAAAGGGTGACCAAATAAACTGAACTTACCCCCCCCCCCTACTAAACGAAATATCGGTAGGCATAATTTTCCAATTTCTGGGCCCCCCCCCCAAAAAAAAAAAAAAAAAAAAAAAAAAAAATGTGCTCTTACCTCCACCCCCCCCCCTTACAGCCCCTAACAGTTACAATACACTGTCGCGCATATAATTGGATTTTTTTTTTACCCCAATTTATGGAATATTTTGACAATGATTTATTCCTTATAGATCTATATAATAGTATACATTCTCAGATTTTATTGAATAATAATTTGCCACTGTTTGTTTTGCGTGACTGCTAAAGCATGTGTATGCCACTATGCTTATTAACTAGGGGACCTACGCCCTTAAGTCATAAATGTCAGTAATGAGGATTATTGCCCCACAAAAGGGAACTAATATGGCACATCGACATGGTTTTTAACCTGGGGCCACACAGTTACAAGGCCATTGCATTGCCACTGAACCATGACCGTACGCAGCGGGGGCTAGGGTAGGGTGCAGTTCCCACAAATAAAAAAATAAAAAAGAAAAATGCAACAATTCATTGAATTCCCCCCCCCCGGTCCCCAACATACAAAAAATCCTCTGTACGGCCATGCATTATGGCTCAAGGCATAGGCACACAGAAGATTTTTCTTCCATTATCGTTCATTATTACTCCTTCTCACTCGCTTCATTAAAATTTTTGCCCAACTTTCTTTACTTATTGTGTTGTTTTGTCACTCACCACAAGACCATGCACGTATCTTTTACAAATGCGAACTCTACAAGTTAAATAGGGTTCAATTGAAATTTTATTCGGTAAAGAATTCGATATGTTAATGGCACTTTTAGATTGTATTTTATGACTTTGAAATACCAATAATACACCACAGACATGTATTTTTAGAATATAATTTCTATCTGATACAATTTAATTGCATGTTACATTCTTTTTGAGGTTATCATATGCAAGGCGAAAGAAAATGTGAAGTTGTTACACGTAATTGAGTATCCAACTAACGCACTTCAAGAAGCGTGAATTCTCTTAAATTAACACATTATCGTGTCTGTAATTTCCCTTTATTGATGCAGAATAATTCATGAAATGAGCACATTTTATTTATGCATCGCTAATCTGTTGTAGCATAATTTTTTTAAACAGTCCTATGCACCGAATTTGGTGTTGGATCTTTAGCTATTCGTTCGAATTTCGCGCTCACTGTGCTAGAGCGTCGACATCGTGTAAAATCGAAAAGGTAACGAACAACAGTCCGCGTGCCTCGTCAACCCTGCTTAAAATGACCGCATACGTCGCAGTCCACTAGTGAACGTGCAAATCGAAAAGTCCCTAGTGTCTGACAGAGAGGTTTTGAAGATAAACGGGTTTCCTTACATAATTCAAACACTAGGACACTGCTAATGTGTATATTTCACAGAAGGAAATACATGACATATTTATAATTCCTGCACAGTTCTTCAGTATTTGATGTTGGCTGCAAAAGGGACATCTTTAAAGGGGGTACAAGAAGTTAACACAAGTCCTAGTCGAGTTTCCTGTCTTTGACAATAATTGTTGGTACTATAATATATTAAATATATATATATATATAAACATAAACTATATAATTTAAGTAATCAAGGAAATGGAATAGGCATTTTGAAATATTCCATCCTAAATATATACATGTAAATCAAATGTATGTCATTTTCCTTATCAGAAACCCCCCAAATTCATAATTATCTAATGTGATGATCTTTTTAGAAATCCTCCAATCTGAGATATCGTTTTCGCCATTTCAAGAAGTCTTAACTTGTCGCTGGCTTTTCGTGTTATAGTTTTTTTTGCACGTGGGCGGGTGATGACCAGACATTCCGGGTTTATGAAATATTTCGACCATGTAGTCCGTGTCCCGTATCGAACCACCCCGAGACGGCACTTTGTCCCGTATTTTGAAATCATAATTCTTTAATCTGATAAAAGTGCATGATCAGGCAGAAAAGTCTTTAAACGTGTGAATAAACAAATACACAAACAAATAATCAAATTAGTTAAGGTTATCCCCATCCCATTTTAGACAAATATGCCCCCGATTCCGTGCATTAAAACCTTATCAAATATGTTCCTGAAGATGATAGCTCATCTGTTTATGTTATAAGCCACTACAAAAGGAATTGTTGATACAAAACTCCCTGGGCTTTATTTCATCAAAAGTTTAGGGTTAGGTTTAGTCTTAAAGTTGGTATTTGACCAGTGCTCGGTCGAAGTTTGAATAAAGTTAAGAATTCGATAACCTCAAAATATTAACGGTGGAACAATTGATGATAGAGCACGTGTTATACAACCGACAGTTCACAAGTCTTGTGTTCTTTGAGCAAATATTACTTATCTACATCTTCATGACCTATTACAGATATATATTTGGATAATAATATTTCTGGGTTAAAAATTATTCCAAAATTAAATATCATATTATGAGCATCTTGAAAATGGACAGGTGCCATTGCTTGATGGATGGTTTTGATGATAGAAGGTTAGTGTGTTAAAGTTCACTGGTTTTTGCACGTAGGCCATGGTGACGATATTTTTAATGTTGAAATAAGGGACTTTTTTAAGGCCCTGACTTCACATGACAGGGCAAAATGTTCATGCTAGTAGCTAATTAATGAGAGAGCTAAGCGGACGAACAAAATAAAAAAAACACTTTGTTATGGTAAAAATGTCATTTCATCAACATAATAATATAGATAAATATATAAGATACACTCTTGCCAACAAAGTTGTGACAATATGGTGAATTCTTGATAGAAACTGATATCTTCTCAGAAATCTATTGATCCAACTAAAGAGTTATATAGATTGATCGACTGATCAATAACATTCAGAGAAGATAGAAATGTTATCTATAAAAAAAGACCATATTGTCGCAATCATTAAACAAAAAAATGGTATGAAAAATTAATCAGACTTTATCGGCAACTTTGTATTACAAGATCGTACCTGGGAAACCCAATGTCTAAAAGTACACTGATTACTATTTTCCAATGTTTCTTCATACATCTATGCCTTCTCTCTCGAGTGCTCTGTTCCATTTTAAGCTACTTATCACCGATTTATACTTATTATAATATTAAAGGGGGAGAAAATGATTTGTTTTCATAGCCTAATTTGCCCTTGTTAAATTGGCTGCCTCCTCTTCATAGAAAACGGCACTGAAGGAACATTACCAGCGCTGGCGATAATCCACCTTCACAATGTCTAGCTTTCTGCTTAACGAATCCTTGAAGAGGCCAGTTTCTCGATACTGGAATATTGGCGTTGAAAATTTCAGTTGCCCGATTACGAGTGCCCAGTTTCTAAAACGTGGCGGGCAAACAAAAAAGTAGAAATGTTTGGACTTTTCTGGCTGATCATGCACTTTTATCAGATTATATAATCATGATTTTGAAGTACGGGACAAATGGCGACCTGGGGTGGTTCGATACAGGTCCTGGGATAAATGGTCGAAATATTACACGAAAGAGCGTTAACCCTAACCAGCAAACAGCGACATCTGTCTGTTCTCAAGATATAATTATAGAAATAATTTCTGTAATATAATTGTCCTATCACCAAAATGAGATAAATGAAGCGGAAAACACCACCCAATTTTATTTACTCAAACGTCAAGTAATTGCGTCAGTCAATCCATCATTGTTTTGACATTGTACAAATAAATGAATGAGCATCTTGACGAGAAATGCTGGAAGCTCTGAAAAACTGGATTTACATCATCGGAGCCTCGGAGGCATTATTGTACATTTTATAAGGGGATGGGTAACTCGGAATATTTTCTATATTTGCACTTAAATACAGTTGCTCGTTTTACACCCGCATTTTTAATGTAAATATGATCAATATTCATTGCTATTCCCAATGTGACTGTAGATAATGTGAAGAATCGGAATAATTACATACAATGAGAGCTAACAAAATTATAAAAAGGCATACTTTTACGCATAATTTATATCTAATACCGTTGTTTATTGATATTTATTGTAAGTAACAACAATATGGTTTGATTCGTTTGAATCTCCATTTTTAATACAGCAGTCATCTTGGATATGTTTTGCAATGCAAGCAAACCAACTAAGCCGACTTTAGGAACCTTTCAACAGCTGACGAGAAATATACCAAATATCTAACATAATTTTTCTTTCTTCAATATTCAGAAGTTTTGATTATCAATTTACAAAGAAGCAATTGGCTTTAAGACTACCAAAATCCGTTAATTTGACAAAATAATAAAACACTGTTTTCACAAACGTAAGAATTGACTAAATAAAATTTTGAACAAATTCTAATCAGCTTGTTTTCATGAAAGGAGGGATGTACCCGAATTCAAACCTTCGTCTACGCCCCTAAAAAAAAGAGAGATAACAAATCATTTAGACTCTTATAAGATTGAAAGAACTTACAATAGAAAGAGAAGTTATTGCTTGGGTTGCATTTTGATCACTTGTTTTTCTCACCTTTGCTCAGCACGTTGCATCACGCGATCCTCGGGAAAGCTCCATCTGTTGCTCTAAAAAGACTTAAATACAGCTCATCATGCCTAGCCAATCACCAGATCTGATCAGTGCTCTACTAGATCATCACTCTGCAGACTTACCGAAGCTTTCTTCCAGATCATCACTCGTCCGAGGCCAAGAATCTAGTAAGTTGTTCATATTCACGGGCCAAAATATGTCTTCTGATCCTTCCAAACTAAGGCTAGACATTCAAACACCACCAAATAATATCGCAGACATTTTCATAAATTTCCCGTCTTTGTTCCAATTTGTTTAAAACCATTTCTCCATCGGGCATTCATTATTTCGTGTGTCTTTTCATTTTCAGTCATGATGCGTTGTCTCATTTCTCTTCTCTTGGTGGCTGTTGCCACTGCCGAACTCGCCCCTCTGTTAAAGAACTCTGAGCCCATCCAAGGAAAGTACATCATCAAGCTGAATGTAAGTATTAAGTTATTTTAACGTCAACACCGGTATCCTGATACCGATACTAGAATAAACTTTAGTTTTGTATAATAGCAATAGGTTTCGTGGTCAACATCACGACTTAGACATTACAAAATGAAGGAGACTTCTCTTACTATTTCACTGCTCATCAAGTGTTACCTGATGATAATGAGTCAACTGTTCCAAGCTTGGCAGAATTATCTCCCGACGTTATTTGAACGAAAAGCATGTTTTTTTTTTAAACATAAATTAATAAATTCTACAACCAATAACTAGTATGGAACAGGTTTGTTTCAAGTAACAAAGCTCGTTTTCTTTAGTTCGATATTATTCACCTTAATCAAGAAATTGGATTTGTAATAACAATATTTCGATCGGTATAGTTACCACTTTAATTGCTCCAACGTATAGTGTGCAACTAAATATAACGAGCGAATAAATGAACAAGTCTATGTCCTTCGTTATTCCAGGAGTCGAGTTGGCTCTGACGGTTGTAGGATCGAATCCAATCCAAGTAGATGATTAAAGCCTACGTTCCCATGTTTCATAGATGCAAGCTAGGTTACAGTGGAAACTTCCCAGTCCCTCGAATAGGACGTAAATGGAGGCCCCGTGTAGAGGAGAGTCAACATTATTGCACATATAAAGCCAAATGCTTACATCATACAAATTTCCTTTAAAATACATATTTTTTCAAGAAAACCACTGACCTTGAAACGAAATTAAGCAAAGTAGGAATGGATAACGTATGGAAGAAAAAGGTTATGTAACATGTAATCAACTACTATTACAGGAAGAATTCGACGTTGATGAAATGGCCGCTACCGTTCGTCTCTCCGGCGGAAAAGTTGGTTCCATTATCAAAGACGCCCTATATGGATTCACTGCAGAGCTCGAAGATGATATCCTGGATATCGTAAGTAATTATCTTAGGTCACCTTCCTAGTTTTACGTTTCATTTTATCATCTCCCATGGGTTACTGCAGTGAGGAGAGGAGGGGATTGAAACACGGGTTTAATTGAAACTCTCCTTTCTCTGGAGTGAAAAGAGAACGCCTTATTGAAGACCCTTCTTTGTAGTGTTAGGATCCGAGCATAAATGTTTTTATCCGATAACATTTTAGGTTTAGAGGCATTTTTTGTTCTCAATGTGCTTCGTGCAAACAGAAACAATTTTTTAAAATCTCAACTATAATAGCAGGACCGAGCTTTCGAGTTTTAACTCTCGTCAATTTTCTGTGACAAGCGCATGTCTGATGAAAATATTTTTTTCTCACTCTGGAATACTTAAATGCCTTGGAAATCACACGTTTTATTAATTTTATTTATAGGGGGTATAATTTAACTTTGCCTTTGAGCTGAAGGTATTTCATTAGAAAGGATATGGCCTCAAGTGGACTAGCATATACTTCCTATAAGGCCTATACAAAAAATATGTTGTATTGCCCCTTTTCAGGTGGGCTGTATATCATACAGACCACCTTATATTTTTGTTAAAATAGCCTTTATTTATTATTATTTATTTATTTATTTATTTTTCTTAATTCTCGCCACTTTTTTGTTCACAAGATAACTTGAAATTGTATAAATCAAATAACTTGAAATTTGGCACACATATGTATAGGCATATAGAGAAATCACAATAACGTTTTCAACCTTGACCTTGACTGATGACGTCATCTACGCGCCATTTTAATTTTTAAATGCTCAAAATCGTTTCAAATATTTTTTGCATACGTTTCAGGCCATTTTGAGCATTTTATAAAAAATTCGCGCACACGTGCATGTGCGCGGATTTTCGCGCGTAAAACCATTACACAACATAGAATCGCCATTTTTTTTTCTTTCATGATATTTCTAGTACTTTTTCAAACAATTTGATACCATGTTTATCTCTTTATGACCATTAATAACAAGATGAGCGTACATTTAAGATAAATTTCCGTGCGCGCGAGCTCTTTTAATACATAGCATATATGGACAAAAACATGCCAATACAAAATCCATTATAGCTCTTTGGAATGCACCGGGAACCTCAGTTTTTTCACATTTGGATAGAGTATGAGTCGGAGATATGATTTCATGTCTCATTTGGCTATTAAATGTATCGTGACATCATCACAATGGCCTTGGAACACAAACTACGAATTTGCATATTATGACGTCAGCATATTTATGTAAAATTGATTGTATCTCTGTAAAAATTGATCGATTTTCTTCCAAATTTCGATATATTGTAGCTAAGACAATTCTCTACAAGTTCAGTTTCTCACCATTTTTCATTTTCATGACGTCATCATAGTGAAAATTACAATTAAAGGGCACATATCAGAAAAAAATTAAGTTGCGTTTTATGCCTATGGAATGTGAATTCCGTTCACATCATTAATCTTCATGACATCGTTTTTTTAGCAGTATCTCGCTTATTTTTGCTCTTTTTTGCCTCAAATTTTAGTTGGACCAGCCCACCTATACTTGTTCCAAACAAGTATCATATGTCTAGTTTAACCTTCTTTTAGAGAAAATAAATATTAAAGCATTAAAAACTGAGAAATATCAGGAAATTTAACTGGTACCGCTCGCTTAGAAACTTGGCAGAAGAGGAATGATACCAATTTTTTTCTTCTTATTTTTTTTTTAGATGTATTTTTGTGAAACAATGTTAAAGATATTCACTGGCAGTACCCCTTGTAGAAGAAAAAATTGTTTTGTTAAAGAAATGGTATTATACCAGAGTTTTGTGCAAGCTGTTGTAAACGTCAAATTGAATACAAACATAACATTTCACACATGTTTTTTTGATTTGCAGACGTTTCTGTTCAATTTTTAAACACGGACGTGAAATTATACGAATTGTTTGGAATGCAGTTTCATAGGAAGGAACTCCCACCATGCATCATAAAATGTTCACTATTAATCGAAAACCCCTATTAACCAAATTTGTCAATCTTACTAATAATTTTCATGTTAAAAGATTCTCCTTCCGCTGGTGAATTTGACCACACATCATTCGAATATACTTTTCCGTTTTCATTTTAAAATAAATGCAATATCTATAAACGCCGACCGCAGCCCTTTTCAAACGAATACAAAGCGATATTATCAAATGTACGTATGGTATGCATCCTTCACCCAGGTCCGCAGACTTCCCGCCGTTGAGTATGTTGAACAAGATGGTGTCTACCGTTCTCAAGTCACATGGGGTCTTGATCGTGTCGACCAAAGGAGTCTCCCACTTGACAACAGATATTCATCACATAACGGTAAGAGACAGCACTATCCTTTACAGCATCAGCTATATAAAGAGTCATTAGAGGAATATTTCAGACATACAAATTGTGTGAAACTTCAGAGGTACGACATTACAAACGATTAAGAAAGATACTGACGGTCTCGACCGTTTAGATGGCATCACTACTTGATTTTAATAATAATAATAAGCTAGTTCTTATATAGCGCTTTCCAGGACCGAAGGTCCTCTCAAAGCGCTTTACAGATATATATATATATTATTACCTCGGTCATCGCATTCAGGCTTACCCGTACACTATGTATGCACATTTTCCACTCCCTGGGGAGCATTCCAGCCAGGCGTCATTTCTACAAGCGCACACTTGCTAATCCAAGTACATTAGCTTTCGCATCATATGCATTCGTTTGCGTGTGTGTAGGTTTGTGTGTATGTTTGGAATAGTAAATTACCGGAAGAACTTAGTTTTCATGGCAATTAATTAATCTTTAAAAAAACTTTTGGGTTGTTATTATTATTATTGTTATTATTATAAATGACAATGATGGTGATGATGCTGATGATGATGGTAATTGTTCATATCTTTCACAGGAGCTGGGAGTGGGAAAACGGTTTATGTAATCGACACAGGCGTAAGGGCGACCCACAATGATTTCAGTGGTCGTGCGCAGCAAGTGGCAAACTATGCTGGTGGGAATAACGTAAGTAACATGTGTATATATATATTTTGTTCACCCTTTGGTTTAGATTATTCAAAATTTGTAGGTAGAAAAAAAAAATCAATTTGTTTTTACAGTATGTATATCGTATGATAGCATAAGTAACATGTGTATAAATTTTAGATTTTCTTCCTTAAGTGTAGATATTTTAACGTTTTAGGAAGAAGAAAAAATCATTTTCAATTTGTGTGTGCAGTATGGTGGTACAATCCTATTTTCTACTATTAACATCGGGATTCTGCAAGCGAAACAGGTTTTTTTTTATCACTAATGCTAGATGAAAAAATGACGTAACACTTATCAATATACAATAAGTGGCTGTGAGGGAATGGGTTGTAGCCTTACTAATGTTATATTTGCCTATGAAAGTGGGATATGAAACAAATAGACCTGAAAATAATTGAATTGCTTTGCACAACAGGAAGATTGCAACGGACATGGAACTCACTGCGCTGGAACTGTCGGCTCCAATACCTACGGTGTTGCCAAATCAGTCCAAATCAGGGGAGTCAAGGTCCTGGGTTGTTTCGGTTCTGGAAGTACCAGTGGTATCGTCAATGGTAAAACACACCCCAATATTGTCAGCAAAATGTGATTTAACATTTAGTAACGATATTTCGATTCCGGAAACTCTGATAATACTTCGAAAATATAAGATATATTTTTGTACTACCGAGATTTATTTATATATATATTTCTGACATTCTTACAGGGTCACACATTTTCACCAAAAGTGTTAGTCTTCCACGAGGCCCTGTTTGTAACAAAAAAATCCCATAACAATCATGAATACATGCTCATAACAGTAACAACACGAAACGAAGATTGAAATAGGTTTATTCATTTATACATACGAATGTGGACTTTTAAAAACAAAATATTGTTACATATTTGTAATATCGTTTTCCATGTACAGATAATCTTAAAATAGGTGAAATATAATGGTTACTTTTTAGCCACTTTTTGTTTTTAGAAAATATCCTCGTATAGTTTCGGGAGCTCATAAACATAGTGGAAAGACGATCCTGTGTCAACATAAAGCCCCACATGAGATACCACAAGGTTTAAATACATATTTACATTGCATATATTGCACAATTGAAATCGGTTTTAATAGTAAACGTTAATTGGAATGAATATAGTATTTGAATATAGTAGCTAAATACTATATACTAATAATACAACTAGTAATATAATGAGAAATAAAAGTAAGTGTTCAATCATGAGACAGAATAGAATCCTCTCGGCATTCTATTATTGGAAACATTATATTACAAGACCGTTTGACCAAACCCTTAAAGGTGCTCACAGAACTTGCCATTTTCGATTTCCAATTGATTCCAAATTGTTATGGAAGCCACGAAGAGGGAGCTTTGTTTGAAACATTCTGATATGTCGACGATAGAGAGATATATATCATCTCAGTTTTTTTTATCCCTCTTAAAATTTGAGAGGACAGATATTTTTTCTGATTATCCCTTGATGATAAAAAATTGTTTTAGTCCTCCCCAGATTCATCGGTGAATGTTTAAAAAAATACCGATTTGGGCGGGGCAGGGGTGTATCTGCCAAATTTATAACAAACAAGTCAAAACATACATATTCCTTTTTTTTTTCTCCAAATATTGGGTCTAATTCTTTTTCACAGGGATAAATTATGTAATAGATGCTGCAAGGTGGAATTCGAATCTTATTGCCTCGATGTCTCTTGGAGGAGGCGCTTCACTTTCCCTGGACAACGCCGTCACGAACATGGTCAATGCAGGAGTTCCAACTGCCGTGGCCGCTGGTAATGACAACGCGAATGCTTGCAATTATTCTCCAGCTCGAGCTTCCGCCGTAAGTTTAACCATTGTCTTAAGGATTATTCATGCTGGCACTTACAGATCAGTATTGTTAAGTTCCTCTTTTTTTTGTTCGCATTATACTTTTTGATATGTGTAAATATTACCTATTATTGTTGGTCTAAAAAGGTATGTACTGTTTTCTATACATGTCACTACAAGCAATCATATGTACTACATATTGTAATGAAACTATTTCAATTGCCTTCAGTCAGTTTCGTGTCAAACGCAAGAACAGAACCCAATATGAAATATTGAATATAAGGTTGGTATAGCATTTTTTAGTTATGTTGCCAAAAAGAAAGGAAAAACAGAAAATTACTTCAACGAAAGCTTTGGACATCTTCACCATGTAGCATGTTTCGCATGTTTCTATGAAAAGAAAACACTTATGACTACATACATCTAACAAATTATTTAAGCTTTGATGATTTCCGAATATTCTTAGTAGGCTCAATGTTTATCGATGACTGCTATTCTAAGCATCATCAATATCATCTATTTTATTTCATTATTATTACCATAAGTAGCGGTAATGATGGAACTAATACCTTCATCATCATCATCATTACTTTTTGCAAACTTCTTTTCAGCTTAGTATTTAAGTAATCTTTAATTATTACTTTGCACAATTATCGACGTCTTGTTTCCGAAGTTTGATTTGATTTTTAATTATTCTTTACTTTATTAACTTTTCTTTTTTAATCATTGATCCTATCTAATGATCATTTTTATGTTGTGAATACTTTACAATTAGTACTCGGACTATTATCTTTTATTGTCTAAATAGATTAAATTGAATGGAATTGAATTGAAGGATTACATGTCTTTTTTATTGTTATTATTATTGTCATTATCGTTATCGTCATCATTAATACTATCATTTTTATTCATATTAATATTACTTTAATAAGTAATGCCATTGCCACCGTAATCATTATTCTCATTGATATTAAAGCTAAAATGAATAAATAAACGCTGTAACATTGCAGGCAATCACTGTTGGAGCTACGGACAGTAACGATAGGCGTTCCTCCTTCTCCAACTACGGAAGCTGCCTAGACATCTTTGCTCCTGGTACTTCCATCACCTCCACTTGGCATACTAGTAACAGTGCTACCAACACAATCAGCGGGACTTCCATGGCCTGCCCACACGTTGCTGGTATGCATGGATTTGAAATAGTTTTTTTTTAAGAACTCTACCACACTAATAGGGACACGCTTTGTAATGAGATAATTTCACAAGTACATCTGTGATGAATATTGGTTTTATTATGTTTCATTTTTTGGCTTGAATAGCTCTTGTATGTCCATGTATTCTATGTTTTGATTCAATCTATGTTAAAATGCAAGTGCTGTGTCGAAGTTGATTTTCGGACATATTCGGGAACCCTGCACTTGTCCCGCACATCTCTGGCAATAAATTTCGTCTACACAGGTTCTATGAAGTCATACTCTTGAATGTCGTTGATCGAGCTAGGGAGAGAACTCCTGGGCACTTGGCCTAATAGTACGCCCCCTGACACACATTGTCCATATTTTATGTTTTGTGTCTACGAAGTGGAAACCTATGTTTGCATGACTAAAACGATTTTTTTTTTTTTTTTTTTTATTGACTGTCATTTTTTTTTATAGGTGCCATTGCTTGCTACGGATCCAGTTCAAGTATGCTTTCAAACACCTCCAACAACAAGATTTCTAACGTAGGAAGTGGAAGTACTAACAAGCTCCTCTACGTCTAGGTGGGTACAATTCCTATTTCACTTTTCTCTTATTCTCGGCATGTTTTATGAATCTAAAGTATGCTTGTGCATGCATGCAGTTCCGATTAGCCTACGAATCTATTTTATAGGAGGGTAGACCGCATGAATTACACATTATAATCGAAGTCATTGTAATAATAATCGTAAAAATCATAATAATAATGATAACAAAAGTGATATTAATAATAATACAAACAATAATAATACAAGTAAACTTTTACGAAGAGTACAACTGCTGCTACAAATAATTATGATAATAAACATAATAATCATGATGATAATAATACTAATACTAATTATAGTAATGATAATAATAGTAATAATCATAATAGTGATATTATCACCCACAATTACCCCCTACCCCTGAAGCTGACCCCTTATGACAATAACCATCCCCCCCCCCAACAAAAAAGAAAAAAAAAAAGAAAAAAAGAAATGAAATTCCCCTTGTTGATTAAAGGGAAATTCAACCTGAAAATAAGTTGTCGTAGAACCGAAAATAGTTACAACGTTGTTTATTGTAATGCAAATTATATCGAAATATACATGAATAACATAACTACCATATGGAAATATACATACATTATTTAAACACATTATACAAATTGTTTGATTAATGAAACGTAGTTTGAACAGTGTTGTTTTAGGCAAAGAGTGCAAACAATCATCAAAATGAAATCACACTGTTTTTCAAAAACACCAGTGGTGGCGATAATGTTATCTCTATCGATATGTTTTGTGAATTAGTGATATTTTACTTAGTTATCGATGCTTTTTTATATTTACAAATGTTCTGCTCTCTCTTTGATTTTCAGGTGGTAACGCTGGCCGGGCCCCTAGAGCAGAGATAAAAAGATATGGAACAGATAACACATAATTACGTTTGATTCATTTTTAAATTATCATCTACTTTTGATTATTCTTGAAGTGCGTTAATTGGATACTCAATTACGTGCAACTTCACATTTTCTTTCGCCTTGCAGATGAAAACCTCAAAAAGAATTTAACATGCAATTTACTTGTATCGGATAAAAGACATGAACTTGGTGCGTTATTGGTATTTCAAAGTCATAAACACATCCTAAAAGTGCCATGAAAATATCGAATTCTTTACCGAATTAAATTTCAATTGAACCCTATTTAACTTGTAGATCTTGCCTTTGTAAAAACATATTGTGGTCTTGCGGTGAGTGACAAAACAATGCAATAAGTAAAGGTATTAGGGCCAAATCTTAAATGAAGCGAGTGAGAAGGAGAAATAATGAACGATAAAGGAAGAAAGAGACAGATGGCAAGGTCATGGGCGGAGCTGTTAACGAGAGGAGATAATGAAAGATAAAGTAATGGTACATAAGAAGATAGATAGAGAGAGAGAGAGAGAGAGTGAAAGGTCTGAGTATAAGGGGCTGGATAAAGGAAAAGTTTTTTCGACTGCCGAAGTGGGGGTGAGAGCTTGGGAGAGACAGCGAGTTGGTGGAATATTTTGGCTCAATATCGATGGTGAATTACATGTGTGTGTGTGTGTGTGTGTGTTCTGGTGTTTGTTTTTTTAATCTTGGGTGATCATTAGTTTAATGCAGTTTAACAGTACTGTGAAGCTTCTCAGAGTTGAATTATCGACGAAGGTTTATGAATATTTTATAGAGATTTTTCAAGTGAGGTATTTAGGGAGATATTTAGTAGGCCTAGGAAAGTTACTCTTGTTAACAGACTAAGAGAATTCAGTATAAACTGCTTCATGGAGCAATATATACTAGAGAACATTTATTCAGATTCGGCTTTGTTGTAGATAACTTGTGCTCATTTTGTAAGCAAAAGATAGAAACATATTTACACTTGTTCTGGGAGTGTGTACATGTTCAAAGATAATGACAAAATGTAATAGCTTAGTTTGAGCTAAGGAAATAAAGGTCTATCGACTGGATAGATATTCATTTAGGGTTGTCCGGTAACTCCCCACGAATAAAGATTTTTAATACAATTATTTTTACAATGAAATATTGGATATATAGATGCAGGGGAAAGTCCGTAATATTGTCTTTGGGGGAGTTTCAAAATGAACTGTTGGAATTTAGTGAAGAAGAAAAGAATATTGCAGGGAGGGCAGGTAAATTGGCCTTACATTTACAGAAGTGGGAACAAGTAAAGTTTTCATGAAATTTTAACACTGGGTTATTGTGGCTATTGTAGCCTCGTTTAAATGATTTTGTTTCAAAATGTTTTAAATATGTTTTTGTTTGTCTGTCGCTCCAATTTGGGGGGATTCTGAGGAGGCTAGGAACAGTGTGTGGTGGAAGTGTGGTCGGGTGGTGTGTGTGTCGCATGGTGGGGAGGGGGGGGGGGTAGTAGTGTGTTTGCTTGGATGGGCTTATTTGTTTTATGTTACAGCTGATTTCATGTTTGTTTTCATCAATTGTACTGAAATGAAAATATTTTGAATTCATCACAACAAAAAAAACTGTATTTTATTTCTAAAATTAATTTGTATTGTTTGGAATCAATAAAAAAAAAAAACTATTGAAAAAAAGAAGAAGATACAATTGGGATTTCTGTTTTTTGTTTTGTTTTGATGTTAGCTTATGATTTGCCTTGCTTGCTTCCTTGTTGCTATGTGGAGCAAGCCTCTGGTTGGCTTTGGGTAACAGTACAGGCAATCTATAAAGGCGTTTGATTATGTTGGCATGATGGTCTATTGTGTAGATGTCTTGTGAACAGGTCTACAAACAAAAGTTATAGAGATTATGTGCTTGCTCTATTCTAATTCTGTTAATGTATATTTTTTTTGTGTGTGAGTGTGTGTGTGTTTGTGTGTGTGGTGTATGCGTGTGTGTTGTGTTTATGGAAGAGAGGGGGGGGGGCAGGGTTAGGCAGGCATTGCACCAGTGATATAGCTTTCAAATTTGTTTAGGTTTAAAAAAAGAAGAAAAGAAGTGAATAACGTGCAATTGACTACATTATGTTTATGTACTTTAAGTTTACTTTGTTGCCAAGTTATATACTGCATATGATTTTTTCTTTAATTGAGGGTAACCATAATAGTGTAAGCAGTTCTCTGCCTGCGAGCCATTCAATTATTATTACCCTAGCAATTGTCAGGTACCCGTTGACCCCAGGGTGGGGAGAGGCAAACGTTGAGAAATATCTTGCCAGATGATGTTTGTGCCGGGCTGAGATACAACCCCTCAACCCTTGGATATGGACAGTCAAGAGAATTAACCACTGTACCACGGCACCTCGTGGTAGACATTATGGCCCGTATTACGTTTAAATTTAAACCTAGGTTTAAGTCTAGTCTTAGTCTCGCCTAACTCTCGGATTTAAACCTAGGTTTAACATTATGTTTCTGAAGTCAGGTTTAACTCTACATGTACTATTTGTTTATTATTTCTCCTTCTCACTCGCTTCATTTAAGATTTGGCCCGAATACCTTTACTTATTGCATTGTTTTGTCACTAACTGCAAGACTACATATGTTTTACAAAGGCAAGCTCTCCAAATAAATAAGGGTTCAATTAAAATTTAATTCGGTAAAGAATTCGATATTTTAATGGCACTTTTAGGATGGGTTATATGACTTTGAAATACCAATAACACACCACGGATATGTATTTTTAGAAAATAATTTCTATCTGATACAATTTAATTGCATGTTACATTCTTTTGAAGGTTATCATCTGCATGCAAGGGGAAAGTAAATGTGAAGTTGTTACACGTAATTGAGTATCCAATTAACGCACTTTAAGAACAGTCAAAAGTAGAGGATGATTTGAAAATTGAATCAAACGCAATGTAGTGTGTTCCGTCGCTATTTTCTTATCTCTGATATAGGGGCCCGCCCAGCGTGACCACCTGAAAATCAAACATCAGAGCAGAACATTTACAAATATCAAAAGGCATCGCTAACTAAGTAAAATATCAGTAATTCGCAAAACATTTCGATAAAGATACCATGATCACCACAACTGGTGGTCTCGAAAAAAAAAAAAAAAAAAAAAATCATCAAACAATTTTAATTATGTGTTTGATTTATCTATGTATATTTCCATATGGTATTAATGTTATTCATGGATATTTCCGATGGTAAAAATGTATATTTTTACATTGTATCTTTATCTTAAATTCTAACTATATAATTTTTTTTTAATAAAGTTTTTTTTATATACATCAATTCTGAAGCCTGAAGCATTTGACATAATATAAATGGTGCTTAATAAACACTTATAATTATAATCACTGTTATGATTATTACCATTATTTTCTTTATTATAATTATAATTATTATCGTCATGATTATGTATATTATCATAATTAGAAGTAGCAGTAATAGAAGTTGAAGCATAATTCTTCGTAGTAGTATAATTTTATTATTATTGTCGTTATTATTATTAATGTCAATTTTATTATCATTTTTATTATTATTATTATTATGATTATGATTATTATTACCTAACTAGTGTTGTCGCCTAACTGGTTGATGCTGTGCATAAGAAGGGTGTATATTTACTCCCCACAGGGTGCGGAATCGATCATAAAGGGTATAAAATTCAACCCCACGGGTGTAAATTTGAACCAATTTTTCACGAAAATGGAACCAAAATGTGTTAATTAAGCACCATTGGGTGCAAATTTTACTCCTTAAAGGGAGTAAAATCATAACCTTGGGATGCAAATTTACACCTTCTTATTAATTTTTGTTTTTTACTCCCTACATTGGGGAGTAAATTTACTCCTCTTTTTCTCTGTGTATACCCCTACATTGTGATTACAATTATCAGGTATTATTTCAATATTTGTTTCACTCTGTACACCATACAATATATTGCTTAAGGATCATGTCTTGCAGTTGGGTTTAATTGTGTAAACAATTGTTTGCGAGCGAGCGAAGCGAGCGAGGAATATTTCAAGATGAGTGAGGTCGCAGTGCGAAAAATTACATCTTATAAAAAGGGAAAAACCCAATCCTAATGGGGTTATAAGCACATTCTCATAATGGAAGACTGAAAAGACCTTTGATAAGTAACATAAATATATCATCTATAGATGCGTGCGAGCGTAGCGAGCGTAGCGAGCGAACTTTGGGGGGAAATTGCGTTTAGCCGCTTCAAAATAGCTAGGGCGCGTTTAATGATGAGAGGAAAAGGGGACACTTATCAGGAAAGAAAAGGAGCATGTGCCAAAGTACAAAAAGAAAATATCAGAGTTGAAAAAGGGTCACTTCTAACAACCTTAAAAAGAGGCACTCACCATGGATGTGAAAAGTCAGTCATGAGAATAGGAAATGGGCATTTGCAATAAAGGAAAATGTACATTAGTTAAAAGAAAATGGGCACCGATCAGATTTTAAAGGGGCATTTATCGGAGGTGAAGGGGGCACTTATCTGAAGTGAAAAGGAGTTACTTCTCGTACCTGAAAAGGGTCATTTACCAGAAAAGGGGCGCTAAAGGGGCATTTATCGGAGGTGAAGGGGGCACTTATCTGAAGTGAAAAGGAGTTACTTCTCGTACCTGAAAAGGGTCATATACCAGAAAAGGGGCGCTTATGAGAAGGGGAAGGGGCTCTTTTGTTAATGGGGCATTTATCATGATTAGGAAAAGGGGCACTTATTATAAAGGAAAAGGGCACATGTGAAAATATAACTAGGTGCGCTTATCCGAGTTCAAATGGGGGGAATTGTTAAAAGGGGAAAGGGCACTTCTTACAAAGGAAAAGGGGCACTTGTCACAGTAAAAGAGGCACATACCTATCATATTTAAATAGGACAATTATCAGAGGTGAAGGGGCACTTATCAAAAGTGAAAAGATGCACTTCTCGTACCTAACTAGGGTCACTGACTAGAGATGAAAAAGGATACTTATGAGAACGGAAAATGGACACTTATTGCAAACGAAATTGTTAACTTGTCGAAGGAAAAGGGGCACGTGTCCAATTAAAAGGGCACTTTTCAGAGTTGAAAAGGGGAAGGGGCACTTTTACAATTTAATAGGGAAACTTGTCAAAGTAAAAGAGGCACTACTCCTTAGTATCTAAAAGGGGACTTTTAGGGTTCTGGAAAAAGTGGGGGCTCTGTGCCCCCCCCCCCTCTGCTGTTTGCATGAAGTACATTAAACACAAAAAGTGTCTCTCAACTTTAAGGGTTATTGGAAAAAGCATTAATGCTCGAATCCTAAAATTACAAAGAAGTATCTTCAATTAAGCGTTCTCTTCTCATTCCAGGAAATAGAAGAGTTTCATTCAAACCCGAGTCTCAATCCCATCCTCTCCTCGCTGCAGAAACCCATGAGAGAAAATAAAATGAAACATAAAACTAGGAAGGTGACCTAAGATAATTACTTACAATATCCAGGATATCATCTTCGAGCTCTGCAGTCAATCCATACAGGGCGTCTTTGATACTGGCACCAACTTTTCCGCCGGAGAGACGAACGGTAGAGGCTATTTCATCAACGTCGAATTCTTCCTGGAATAGTAGTAGATTACATGTTATATAGCCATTTTTAAGCGTTACCTATTCCTACGTCACTTAAGTTTGTTTCAAGGTCAGTGCCTTCATTGGATTGCTGTCTGGAAATACAGAGCAAAAATACATACTTTAAAGGGAATTGTTTTGAAGTAAGCATTTGGCTTTATATGTGCAATGATGTTGAATCTCCGCTGAACGAGCCCTCCATTTACGTCCTATTCGAGGGACTGGGAAGTTTCCACTATAACCTTGCCTGTGTCTATGGTATAGGGGAACGCAGGCTTTAATCATCTACTTGGTTGGATTCGAACCTACGAACTTCGGTTCGACATGCAGATGCTTTACCGACTGGGCCAACCCGCCTCGTGGAACAATGAAGGACACAGTCCTTTCCATTTTTAGCTTGGCATATTTAAATGCACAATACGTTACAACAATTAAGGGGGTAACTATCCCGAGCGAAATATTGCTATTATGAATCCAACGAAAGAAAACGGGCTTTGTTACTTGCCAACAAATATTCCATAATAATTATTGGGCGAAGAATTTATTAATTTATGTAACGTAAGAAAAAATACTTCAGTTCAGCCAAGCTTGGAACAGTTGTCTCATTATCATCAGGTAACACTTGATGAGCATTGACATTGTAAGAGAAGTCTCCTTCACTTTGTTATGTCTAAGTCGTGATGTTCTCCACGAAACCTATTGCTATCTGATTAAAACTAAACTTTCTCTTCGTCTCGGTATCAGGATACTGGGGGTGACGTTAAAATAACTTAATACTTACATTCAGCTTGATGATGTACTTTCCTTGGATTAGCTCAGAGTTCTTTAACAGAGGGGCGAGCTCGGCAGTGGCAACAGCCACCAAGAGAAGGGAAATGAATGATGCATCCATTTGCATCATGACTGAAAATGAAAAGAGACAAAAAGTAATGAATACCTGATAGAAAAATGGTTTTAAACAAATTGGAACAAAGCCGGGAATTTTATGAAAATTGCTGCACTATTTGTTGATGGTGTGTGAATGTCTAGCCCTAGTTTGGATGTGCTGAACATTCTGACTCTTATTTTGAAGGATCAGACGACATATTTTATAGCCCATTGCTTCTCTGTAAAATAATGATAAAAACCTCTGAATATTGAAGAAAAATGTTAGATATGTGGTACATCTCTCGCCAGCTGTTAAAAGTTTACTAAAGTAGGGTCAGTTGGTTTGATTGCATTTCAAAACAGATCCACGATGACTGCTGTATTAAGAATGGAGATTCAAATGAATAAAAATACATTGTTGTCACTTAGATATAGATATTTTGAATAACGGTATTATATAACACGTATGGGTTAAAGTATGCCTTATCATGATTCTGCTAGCTCTCATTGTGTGAAATCCTTTTGTTTTCGTCATTGGTGATAGCAATGAATATTTATCTTAATTAAATACGATATATTTGGGTGTAAAAAGAACAACTGGATATTGGTGTGAATCATATCAACAAATCCGAGTTACCCCTTTCTTTAGAAAATGTACAATTTAACCTCTGATGACATACATCAAGGATTTGTCAGACCTTCCAGTATTATTTTTACAAGATGCTGATTTATCTGTTTCCGCAATGTTAACAAAATGATGGATTCATTGACGTAGTTTTATGACTTTTGAGTAAATACAATCGGTTGGTGTTTTCTTAAATTATCCCAGTCTGGTGATAAGACAATTATATCCCAGAAATTATTTATATAATATTTTGAGAACAGACAAATGTTTGAGTTTGAATTTGAGCTTGAATTTGAATTTATTGACAAAAGCAATTAGAACAAATAAAATTTTGTACCAATCATGATTACATAAAATAAACTAATATAACACAAGATAAATAACATTACACTTGAATAAGATAGACATTGTTTTAC
Organism: Strongylocentrotus droebachiensis; assembly: GCA_035222895.1. NCBI lineage: Eukaryota > Metazoa > Echinodermata > Echinoidea > Camarodonta > Strongylocentrotidae > Strongylocentrotus > Strongylocentrotus droebachiensis. The sequence continues at coordinate 98,042 of JAVYIG010005890.1, forward strand.
AAATGAAAGAAAGGATTATGTGTATATTTTTTGTTGCTTAAGGTACTATGATCCATTTGCAGGCCAAAAAAAAAAACAACACGAAAATCTTAAATTCCTACTTCATTTGAAAGACAATACTAATTTAGAACTTCCCTCAAAACGAAAGGGTTTGAAAATGGCGTATATTGGGAAAATAACGACCATTAGTTGTTGAATCGTCTTCAGTTATTGCAATCACTTAAGTAATGGTATGATTTTCAGACCCTTTTACCAAATGGTCTTACGTTTTGAAGATTCAATCACTTTAATTTTGGCCATTACAAGTAGTGGGTTATTGATGTAGGAAAATACTCATGTCACTGTTACAGCTCTTATTTCGTAAACAGTTTAGGGTTAGATTTAGGGTTTCTATTAGTTTTTCGGTGAGGTTTAGTCTTAGAGTTGGAATATATACAGTGCTTGGTCGAAGTTTGAATAAAGTTAAGAATTCGATTAGTTTAGAATATTGACGGTGGAGCAGTTGTTGAGAAAGCACGTGTTATACAACCGATAGTTCACAAGTCTTGTGTTCTTCAAATATTACTTATCTATATCTTCATGACCTATTACATATATTGTGATAACAATATTTCTGAGTTAAAAATTATTCCAAAATTAAAAATCTTATCAAAAGCATCTTGAAAATAGACAGGTGCCATTGCTTGATGGATGGTTTTGATGATAGAAGGTTAGTGTGTTAAAGTTCACTGGTTTTTGCACGTAGGCCATGGTGACGATATTTTTAATGTTGAAATAAGGGACTTTTTTAAGGCCCTGACTTCACATGACAGGGCAAAATGTTCATGCTAGTAGCTAATTAATGAGAGAGCTAAGCGGACGAACAAAATAAAAAAAACACTTTGTTATGGTAAAAATGTCATTTCATCAACATAATAATGTAGATAAATATATAAGATACACTCTTGCCAACAAAGTTGTGACAATATGGTGAATTCTTGATAGAAACTGATATCTTCTCAGAAATCTATTGATCCAACTAAAGAGTTATAAAGATTGATCGACTGATCAATAACATTCAGAGAAGATAGAAATGTTATCTATAAAAAAAGACCATATTGTCGCAATCATTAAACAAAAAAATGGTATGAAAAATTAATCAGACTTTATCGGCAACTTTGTATTACAAGATCGTACCTGGGAAACCCAATGTCTAAAAGTACACTGATTACTATTTTCCAATGTTTCTTCATACATCTATGCCTTCTCTCTCGAGTGCTCTGTTCCATTTTAAGCTACTTATCACCGATTTATACTTATTATAATATTAAAGGGGGAGAAAATGATTTGTTTTCATAGCCTAATTTGCCCTTGTTAAATTGGCTGCCTCCTCTTCATAGAAAACGGCACTGAAGGAACATTACCAGCGCTGGCGACAATCCACCTTCACAATGTCTAGCTTTCTGCTTAACGAATCCTTGAAGAGGCTAGTTTCTCGATACTGGAATATTGGCGTTGAAAATTTCAGTTGCCCGATTACGAGTGCCCAGTTTCTAAAACGTGGCGGGCAAACAAAAAAGTAGAAATGTTTGGACTTTTCTGGCTGATCATGCACTTTTATCAGATTATATAATCATGATTTTGAAGTACGGGACAAATGGCGACCTGGGGTGGTTCGATACAGGTCCTGGGATAAATGGTCGAAATATTACACGAAAGAGCGTTAACCCTAACCAGCAAACAGCGACATCTGTCTGTTCTCAAGATATAATTATAGAAATAATTTCTGTAATATAATTGTCCTATCACCAAAATGAGATAAATGAAGAAAACACCACCCAATTTTATTTACTCAAACGTCAAGTAATTGCGTCAGTCAATCCATCATTGTTTTGACATTGTACAAATAAATGAATCAGCATCTTGACGAGAAATGCTGGAAGCTCTGAAAAACTGGATTTACATCATCGGAGCCTCGGAGGCATTATTGTACATTTTATAAGGGGATGGGTAACTTGGAATATTTTCTATATTTGCACTTAAATACAGTTGCTCGTTTTACACCCGCATTTTTAATGTAAATATGATCAATATTCATTGCTATCCCAAATGTGACTGTAGATAATGTGAAGAATCGGAATGATTACATACAATGAGAGCTAACAAAATTATAAAAAGGCATACTTTTACGCATAATTTATATCGTTGTTTATTGATATTTATTGTAAGTAACAACAATATGGTTTGATTCGTTTGAATCTCCATTTTTAATACAGCAGTCATCCTGGATATGTTTTGCAATGCAAGCAAACCAACTAAGCCGACTTTAGGAACCTTTCAACAGCTGACGAGAAATATACCAAATATCTAACATAAGTTTACTTTCTTCAATATTCAGAAGTTTTGATTATCAATTTACAAAGAAGCAATTGGCTTTAAGACTACCAAAATCCGTTATTTTGACAAAATAATAAAACACTGTTTTCACAAACGTAAGAATTGACTAAATAAAATTTTGAACAAATTCTAATCAGCTTGTTTTCATGAAAGGAGGGATGTACCCGAATTTAAACCTTCGTCTACGCCCCTAAAAAAAGAGAGATAACAAATCATTTAGACTCTTATAAGATTGAAAGAACTTAAGAAAGTTTTTGCTTGGGTTGCATTTTGATCACTTGTTTTTCTCACCTTTGCTCAGCACGTTGCATCACGCGATCCTCGGGAAAGCTCCATCTGTTGCTCTAAAAAGACTTAAATACAGCTCATCATGCCTAGCCAATCACCAGATCTGATCAGTGCTCTACTAGATCATCACTCTGCAGACTTACCGAAGCTTTCTTCCAGATCATCACTCGTCCGAGGCCAAGAATCTGGTAAGTTGTTCATATTCACGGGCCAAAATATGTCTTCTGATCCTTCCAAACTAAGGCTAGACATTCAAATACCACCAAATAATATCGCAGACATTTTCATAAATTTCCCGTCTTTGTTCCAATTTGTTTAAAACCATTTATCCATCGGGCATTCATTATTTCGTGTGTCTTTTCATTTTCAGTCATGATGCGTTGTCTCATTTCTCTTCTCTTGGTGGCTGTTGCCACTGCCGAACTCGCCCCTCTGTTAAAGAACTCTGAGCCCATCCAAGGAAAGTACATCGTCAAGCTGAATGTAAGTATTAAGTTATTTTAACGTCAACACCGGTATCCTGATACCGAGACTAGAATAAACTTTAGTTTTGTATAATAGCAATAGGTTTCGTGGTCAACATCACGACTTAGACATTACAAAATGAAGGAGACTTCTCTTACTATTTCACTGCTCATCAAGTGTTACCTGATGATCATGAGTCAACTGTTCCAAGCTTGGCAGAACTGACATATCTCCCGACGTTATTTGAACGAAAAGCATGTTTTTTTTTAAAACATGAATTAATAAATTCTACATCCAATAACTAGTATGGAACAGGTTTGTTGCAAGTAACAAAGCTCGTTTTCTTTAGTTCGATATTATTCACCTTAATCAAGAAATTGGATTTGTAATAACAATATTTCGATCGGTATAGTTACCACTTTAATTGCTCCAACGTAGTGTGCAACTAAATATAACGAGCGAATAAATGAACAAGTCTATGTCCTTCGTTATTCCAGGAGTCGAGTTGGCTCTGACGGTTGTAGGATCGAATCCAATCCAAGTAGATGATTAAAGCCTACGTTCCCATGTGTCATAGATGCAAGCTAGGTTACAGTGGAAACTTCCCAGTCCCTCGAATAGGACGTAAATGGAGGCCCCGTGTAGAGGAGAGTCAACATTATTGCACATATAAAGCCAAATGCTTACATCATAAAAATTTCCTTTAAAATACATATTTTTTCAAGAAAAGCACTGACCTTGAAACGAAATTAAGCAAAGTAGGAATGGATAACGTATGAAAAAAAAGGTTATGTAACATATAATCAACTACTATTACAGGAAGAATTCGACGTTGATGAAATGGCCGCTACCGTTCGTCTCTCCGGCGGAAAAGTTGGTTCCATTATCAAAGACGCCCTATATGGATTCACTGCAGAGCTCGAAGATGATATCCTGGATATCGTAAGTAATTATCTTAGGTCACCTTCCTAGTTTTATGTTTCATTTTATCATCTCCCATGGGTTACTGCAGTGAGGAGAGGAGGGGATTGAAACACGGGTTTAATTGAATCTCTCCTTTCTCTGGAGTGAAAAGAGAACGCCTTATTGAAGACCCTTCTTTGTAGTGTTAGGATCCGAGCATAAATGTTTTTATCCGATAACATTTTAGGTTTAGAGGCATTTTTTGTTCTCAATGTGCTTCGTGCAAACAGAAACAATTTTTTAAAATCTCAACTATAATAGCAGGACCGAGCTTTCGAGTTTTAACTCTCGTCAATTTTCTGTGACAAGCGCATGTCTGATGAAAATATTTTTTCTTACTCTGGAATACTTAAATGCCTTGGAAATCACACGTTTTATTAATTTTATTTATAGGGGGTATAATTTAACTTTGCCTTTGAGCTGAAGGTATTTCATTAGAAAGGATGGCCTCAAGTGGACTAGCATATACTTCCTATAAGGCCTATACAAAAAATATGTTGTATTGCCCCTTTTCAGGTGGGCTGTATATCATACAGACCACCTTATATTTTTGTTAAAATAGCCTTTATTTATTATTATTTATTTATTTATTTATTTTAAGATAACTTGAAATTGTCTAAATCAAATAACTTGAAATTTGGCACACATATGTATAGGCATATAGAGAAATCACAATAACGTTTTCAACCTTGACCTTGACTGATGACGTCATCTACGCGCCATTTTAATTTTTAAATGCTCAAAATCGTTTCAAATATTTTTTGCATACGTTTCAGGCCATTTTGAGCATTTTATAAAAAATTCGCGCACACGTGCATGTGCGCGGATTTTCGCGCGTAAAACCATTACACAACATAGAATCGCCATTTTTTTCTTTCATGATATTTCTATATTTCAAACAATTTGATACCATGTTTATCTCTTTATGACCATTAATAACAAGATGAGCGTACATTTAAGATAAATTTCCGTGCGCGCGAGCTCTTTTAATACATAGCATATATGGACAAAAACATGCCAATACAAAATCCATTATAGCTCTTTGGAATGCACCGGGAACCTCAGTTTTTTTCACATTTGGATAGAGTATGAGTCGGAGATATGATTTCATGTCTCATTTGGCTATTAAATGTATCGTGACATCATCACAATGGCCTTGGAACACAAAATACGAATTTGCATATTATGACGTCAGCATATTTATGTAAAATTGATTGTATCTCTGTAAAAATTGATCGATTTTCTTCCAAATTTCGATATATTGTAGCTAAGACAATTCTCTACAAGTTCAGTTTCTCACCATTTTTCATTGTCATGACGTCATTATAGTGAAAATTACAATTAAAGGGCACATATCAGAAAAAAATTAAGTTGCGTTTTATGCCTATGGAATGTGAATTCCGTTCACATCATTAATCTACATGACATTGTTTTTTAGCAGTATCTCGCTTATTTTTGCTCTTTATTGCCTCAAATTTTAGTTGGACCAGCCCACCTATACTTGTTCCAAACAAGTATTATATGTCTAGTTAAACCTTCTTTTAGAGAAAATAAATATTAATGCATTAAAAACTGAGAAATATCAGGAAATTTAACTGGTACCGCTCGCTTAGAAACTTGGCAGAAGAGGAATGATACCAATTTTTGTCTTCTTATTTTTTTTTTAGATGTATTTTTGTGAAACAATGTTAAAGATATTCACTGGCAGTACCCCATCTGCGTAAGAGCCGTATTCTGTTGGTGTCAATAGGCAGCTATAGCGCCGTCCGCCAGCGCGTACGTATTTTGAGCGCCCTCTGGAATACGGGGAACATGCCCCTTTACAGAAATGGTATTATACCAGAGTTTTGTGCAAGCTGTTGTAAACGTCAAATTGAATACAAACATAACATTTCACACATGTTTTTTTGATTTGCAGACGTTTCTGTTCAATTTTTAAACACAGACGTGAAATTATACGAATTGTTTGGAATGCAGTTTCATAGGAAGGAACTCCTACCATGCATCATAAAATGTTTGTTCACTATTAATCGAAAACCCCTATTAACCAAATTTGTCAATCTTACTAATAATTTTCATGTTAAAAGATTCTCCTTCCGCTGGTGAATTTGACCACACATCATTCGAATATACTTTTCCGTTTTCATTTTAAAATAAATGCAATATCTATAAACGCCGACCGCAGCCCTTTTCAAACGAATACAAAGCGATATTATCAAATGTACGTATGGTATGCATCCTTCACCCAGGTCCGCAGACTTCCCGCCGTTGAGTATGTTGAACAAGATGGTGTCTACCGTTCTCAAGTCACATGGGGTCTTGATCGTGTCGACCAAAGGAGTCTCCCACTTGACAACAGATATTCATCACATAACGGTAAGAGACAGCACTATCCTTTACAGCATCAGTTATATAAAGAGTCATTAGAGGAATATTTCAGACATACAAATTATGTGAAACTTCAGAGGTACGACATTACAAACGATTAAGAAAGATACTGACGGTCTCGACCGTTTAGATGGCATCACTACTTGATTTTAATAATAATAATAAGCTAGTTCTTATATAGCGCTTTCCAGGACCGAAGGTCCTCTCAAAGCGCTTTACAGATATATATATATATATTATTACCTCGGTCATCGCATTCAGGCTTACCCGTACACTATGTATGCACATTTTCCACTCCCTGGGGAGCATTCCAGCCAGGCGTCATTTCTACAAGCGCACACTTGCTAATCCAAGTACATTAGCTTTCGCATCATATGCATTCGTTTGCGTGTGTGCGTGCGTACGTGTGTGTGGGTGGGTGGGTTTGTGTGTATGTTTGGAATAGTAAATTACCGGAAGAACTTAGTTTTCATGGCAATTAATTAATCTTTAAAAAGAACTTTTGGGTTGTTATTATTATTATTGTTATTATTATAAATGACAATGATGGTGATGATGCTGATGATGATGGTAATTGTTCATATCTTTCACAGGAGCTGGGAGTGGGAAAACGGTTTATGTAATCGACACAGGCGTAAGGGCGACCCACAATGATTTCAGTGGTCGTGCGCAGCAAGTGGCAAACTATGCTGGTGGGAATAACGTAAGTAACATGTGTATATATATTTTTTGTTTCACCCTTTGGTTTAGATTATTCAAAATTTGTAGGTAGAAAAAAATAATAATCAATTTGTTTTTACAGTATGTATATCGTATGATAGCATAAGTAACATGTGTATAAATTTTAGATTTTCTTCCTTAAGTGTAGATATTTTAACGTTTTAGGAAGAAGAAAAAATCATTTTCAATTTGTGTGTGCAGTATGGTGGTACAATCCTATTTTCTACTATTAACATCGGGATTCTGCAAGCGAAACAGGTTTTTTATCACTAATGCTAGATTAAAAACTGACGTTACACTTATCAATATGCAATAAGTGGCTGTGAGGGAATGGGTTGTAGCCTTACAAATGTTATTTTTGGCTATGAAAGTGGGATATGAAACAAATAGAACTGAAAATAATTGAATTGCTTTGCACAACAGGAAGATTGCAACGGACATGGAACTCACTGCGCTGGAACTGTGGGCTCCAATACCTACGGTGTTGCCAAATCCGTCCAAATCAGGGGAGTCAAGGTCCTGGGTTGTTTCGGTTCTGGAAGTACCAGTGGTATCGTCAATGGTAAAACACACCCCAATATTGTCAGCAAAATGTGATTTAACATTTAGTAACGATATTTTGATTCCGGAACCTCTGATAATACTTCGAAAATATAAGATATATTTTTGTACTACCGAGATTTATTTATTTATATATTTCTGACATTCTTACAGGGTCACACATTTTCACCAAAAGTGTTAGTCTTCCACGAGGTCCTGTTTGTAACAACAAAATCCCATAACAATCATGAATACATGCTCATAACAGTAACAACACGAAACGAAGATGGAAATAGGTTTATTCATTCATACATACGAATGTGGACTTTTAAAAACAAAATATTGTTACATATTTGTAATATCGTTTTCCATGTACAGATAATCTTAAAATAGGTGAAATATAATGGTTACTTTTTAGCCACTTTTTGTTTTTAGAAAATATCCTCGTATAGTTTCGGGAGCTCATAAACATAGTAGAAAGACGATCCTGTGTCAACATAAAGCCCCACATGAGATACCACAAGGTTTAAATACATATTTACATTGCATATATTGCACAATTGAAATCGGTTTTAATAGTAAACGTTAATTGGAATGAATATAGTATTTGAATATAGTAGCTAAATACTATATACTAATAATACAACTAGTAATATAATGAGAAATAAAAGTAAGTGTTCAATCATGAGACAGAATAGAATCCTCTCGGCATTCTATTATTGGAAACATTATTATACAAGACCGTTTGACCAAACCCTTAAAGGTGCTCACAGAACTTGCCATTTTCGATTTCCAATTGATTCCAAATTGTTATGGAAGCCACGAAGAGGGAGCTATGTTTGAAACATTCTGAGATGTCGACGATAGAGAGATATATATCATCTCAGTTTTTTTTATCCCTCTTAAAATTTGAGAGGACAGATATTTTTTCTGATTATCCCTTGATGATAACAAGTTGTTTTAGTCCTCCCCAGATTCATCGGTGAATGTTTAAAAAAATACCGATTTGGGCGGGGCAGGGGTGTATCTGCCAAATTTATAACAAACAAATCAAAACATACATATTCCTTTTTATTGACGTCCGTATAATCTGTTTTTTCTGCAAATATTGGGTCTAATTCTTTTTCACAGGGATAAATTATGTAATAGATGCTGCAAGGTGGAATTCGAATCTTATTGCCTCGATGTCTCTTGGAGGAGGCGCTTCACTTTCCCTGGACAACGCCGTCACGAACATGGTCAATGCAGGAGTTCCAACTGCCGTGGCCGCTGGTAATGACAACGCGAATGCTTGCAATTATTCTCCAGCTCGAGCTTCCGCCGTAAGTTTAACCATTGTCTTAAGGTTTATTCATGCTGGCCCTTACAGATCAGTATTGTTAAGTTCCTCTTTTTTTTTTATCGCATTATACTTTTTGATATGTGTAAATATTACCTATTATTGTTGGTCTAAAAAGGTATGTACTGTTTTCTATACATGTCACTACAAGCAATCTTATGTACTACATATTGTAATGAAACTATTTCAATTGCCTTCAGTCAGTTTCGTGTCAAACGCAAGGACAGAACCCAATATGAAATATTGAATATAAGGTTGGTATAGCATTTTTTAGTTATGTTGCCAAAAAGAAAGGAAAAACAGAAAATTACTTCAACGAAAGCTTTGGACATCTTCACCATGTAGCATGTTTCGCATGTTTCTATGAAAAGAAAACACTTATGACAACATACATCTAACAAATTATTTAAGCTTTGATGATTTCCGAATATTCTTAGTAGGCTCAATGTTTATCGATGACTGCTATTCTAAGCATCATCAATATCATCTATTTTATTTCATTATTATTACCATAAGTAGCGGTAATGATGGAACTAATACCTTCATCATCATCATCATTACTTTTTGCAAACTTCTTTTCAGCTTAGTATTTAAGTAATCTTTAATTATTACTTTGCACAATTATCGACGTCTTGTTTCCGAAGTTTGATTTGATTTTTAATTATTCTTTACTTTATTAACTTTTCTTTTTTAATCATTGATCCTATCTAATGATCATTTTTATGTTGTGAATACTTTACAATTAGTACTCGGACTATTATCTTTTATTGTCTAAATAGATTAAATTGAATGGAATTGAATTGAAGGATTACATGTCTTTTTTTATTGTTATTATTATTGTCATTATCGTTATCGTCATCATTAATACTATCATTTTTATTCATATTAATATTACTTTAATAAGTAATGCCATTGCCACCGTCATCATTATTCTCATTGATATTAAAGCTAAAATGAATAAATAAACGCTGTAACATTGCAGGCAATCACTGTTGGAGCTACGGACAGTAACGATAGGCGTTCCTCCTTCTCCAACTACGGAAGCTGCCTAGACATCTTTGCTCCTGGTACTTCCATCACCTCCACTTGGCATACTAGTAACAGTGCTACCAACACAATCAGCGGGACTTCCATGGCCTGCCCACACGTTGCTGGTATGCATGGATTTGAAATAGTTTTTTTTAAAGAACTCTACCACACTAATAGGGACACGCTTTGTAATGAGATAATTTTCACAAGTACATCTGTGATGAATATTGGTTTTATTATGTTACATTTTTTGGCTTGAATAGCTCTTGTATGTCCATGTATTCTATGTTTTTATTCAATCTATATTAAAATGCAAGTGCTGTGTCGAAGTTGATTTTCGGACATATTCGGGAACCCTGCACTTGTCCCGCACATCTCTGGCAATAAATTTCGTCTACACAGGTTCTATGAATTCATACTCTTGAATGTCGTTGATCGAGCTAGGGAGAGAACTCCTGGGCACTTGGCCTAATAGTACGCCCCCTGACACACATTGTCCATATTTTATGTTTTGTGTCTACGAAGTGGAAACCTATGTTTGCATGACTAAAACGATTTTTTTTAAAATTTTTTTATTGACTGTCATTTTTTTTTATAGGTGCCATTGCTTGCTACGGATCCAGTTCAAGTATGCTTTCAAACACCTCCAACAACAAGATTTCTAACGTAGGAAGTGGAAGTACTAACAAGCTCCTCTACGTCTAGGTGGGTACAATTCCTATTTCACTTTTCTCTTATTCTCGGCATGTTTTATGAATCTAAAGTATGCTTGTGCATGCATGCAGTTCCGATTAGCCTACGAATCTATTTTATAGGAGGGTAGACCGCATGAATTACACATTATAATCGAAGTCATTGTAATAATAATCGTAAAAATCATAATAATAATGATAACAAAAGTGATATTAATAATAATAAAAACAATAATAATACAAGTAAACTTTTACGAAGAGTACAACTGCTGCTACAAATAATTATGATAATAAACATAATAATCATGATGATAATAATACTAATACTAATTATAGTAATGATAATAATAGTAATAATCATAATAGTGATATTATCACCCACAATTACCCCCTACCCCTGAAGCTGACCCCTTATGACAATAACCATCCCCCCCCCCAAAAAAAAAAAAAAAAAAAAAAAAAAAAAAAAAATTCCCCTTGTTGATTAAAGGGAAATTCAACCTGAAAATAAGTTGTCGTAGAACCGAAAATAGTTACAACGTTGTTTATTGTAATGCAAATTATATCGAAATATACATGAATAACATAACTACCATATGGAAATATACATACATTATTTAAACACATTATACAAATTGTTTGATTAATGAAACGTAGTTTGAACAGTGTTGTTTTAGCAAAGAGTGCAAACAATCATCAAAATGAAATCACACTGTTTTTCAAAAACACCAGTGGTGGCGATAATGTTATCTCTATCGATATGTTTGTGAATTAGTGATATTTTACTTAGTTATCGATGCTTTTTTATATTTACAAATGTTCTGCTCTCTCTTTGATTTTCAGGTGGTAACGCTGGCCGGGCCCCTAGAGCAGAGATAAAAAGATATGTAACAGATAACACATAATTACGTTTGATTCATTTTTAAATTATCATCTACTTTTGATTATTCTTGAAGTGCGTTAATTGGATACTCAATTACGTGCAACTTCACATTTTCTTTCGCTTGCAGATGAAAACCTCAAAAAGAATTTAACATGCAATTTACTTGTATCGGATAAAATACATGAACTTGGTGTGTTATTGGTATTTCAAAGTCATAAAACACATCCTAAAAGTGCCATTACAATATCGAATTCTTTACCGAATTAAATTTCAATTGAACCCTATTTAACTTGTAGAGCTTGCCTTTGTAAAAACAAATGTGGTCTTGCGGTGAGTGACAAAACAATACAACAAGTAAAGGTATTCGGGCCAAATTTTAAATGAAGCGAGTGAGAAGGAGAAATAATGAACGATAAAGGAAGAAGAGACAGATGGCAAGGTCATGGGCGGAGCTGTTAACGAGAGGAGATAATGAAAGACAAAGTAATGGATACATAAGAAGAGCGAGAGAGAGAGAGAGAGAGAGAGAGAGAGAGAGAGAGAGAGTGAAAGGTCTGAGTACAAGGGGCTGGATAAAGGAAAAGTTTTTTCGACTGCCGAAGTGGGGGTGAGAGCTTGGGAGAGACAGCGAGTTGGTGGAATATTTTGGCCTAATCTCGATGGTGAATTACATGTGTGTGTGTGTTTGTGTGTGTGGGTTCTGGTGTTTGTTTTTTTAATCTTGGGTGGTCATTATTTTAATGCAGTTTAACAGTACTGTGAAGCTCCTCAGAGTTGTATTATCGACGAAGGTTTATGAATATTTTATAGAGATTTTTCAAATGAGGTATGTAGGGAGATATTTAGTAGGCCTAGGAAAGTTTAATACTCTTGTTAAAAGACTAAGAGAATTCAATATAAACTGCTTCATGGAGCAATATATACTAGAGAACATTTATTCAGATTCGGCTTTGTTGTAGATAACTTGTGCTCATTTTGTAACCAAAAGATAGAAACATATTTACACTTGTTCTGGGAGTGTGTACATGTTCAAAGATTATGGCAAAATGTAATAGCTAAGTTTGAGCTAAGGAATTAAGGTCTATCGACTGGATAGATATTCATTTAGAGTTGTCAGGTAACTCCCCACGAATGAAGATTTTTAATACAATTATTTTTGCAATGAAATATTGGATATATAGATGCAGGGGAAAGTCCGTAATATTGTCTTTGGGGGAGTTTAAAAAAGAACTGTTGGAATTTAGGGAAGAAGAAAAGAATATTGCAGGGAGGGCAGGTAAATTGGCCTTACATTTACAGAAGTGGGAACAAGTAAAGTTTTCATGAACTTTTAACATTGGGCTATTGTGGCTATTGTAGCCTCGTTTAAATGATTTTGTTTCAAAAATGTTTTAAATAGATTGTTTTTGTTTGTCTGTCGCTCCAATTTGGGGGGGGGGGATTCTGAGGAGGCTAGGAACAGTGTGTGGTAGAATTGTGGTGTGTGTGTCTCATGGTGGGGAGAAGGGGGGGGGGGTAGTAGTAGGTATAGCGCACAAAATAAGTACAACAAACACATGTTATTTGATGATTGCAAATGATCAAGCTTTATGAAAGCTTCAAAAAACAAAAAAACAGAATTGAAATCGGTCAATGCGTTGTGATTTTATACCATTTTTTTGAAATCGCAAAATTACGAAAACCTGCCAGAAATGGTCAAACTGGCACAAATGGCAAAATTCGACAAAGTTGACAACTTAGTTAATCACTTTCTCGGACACAAATAATAAATTAAATTATCAGACACTAAAATATCATCTTTGTGGTAAAAAATACAAAAAAGAAAATTCATATAACTATTACCGTTTTGAAAACAGAAACCAACAAAATAAGTCATTTTTGCAATTTTTGTGAATCTGCAGAAATGAAAAAGTTGTGAAAATAACTAAGTCCGCCTAATTAATATGCGCATATGTAATCAAATCAAAACCGAACATGATACATCAGTGAAACCTATGTATATCAGACAGGTATGTAAATATATTTTATTTGAACAAAAAAAAAATCATGAATATTCATCAAATATGCAAATTAGGTCATTTCAGCTAAATATATATAAAGGAAAGTCAATCTGTCATTTTTGGGCAATTTTTAAATCATATATTTCATCTCTATTTTCACGAAATGACGGTAGTGAGGAAAATCGTCACGCAAAATAATTGTAATTAAAGGTATGCCCAAAATATATGTGAAATAAGAATTTAAAAATATTGTTAAGTTTCTTTTAAATAAATTTACAAAAATTGCTATTTCTACAAACTGACTGCTGTTGTGTGTGTGTGTTTGCGGGGCAGAGTGTGTGCACAGGCAATGTGATCACCCTAGTAGTAGTGTGTTTGCTTGGATGGGGTTATTTGTTTTATGTTACAGCTGATTTCATGTTTGTTTTCATCAATTGTACAATTTATGTAATGACAATATTTTGAATTCATGACAAGGAAAAACAACTGTATTTTATTTCTAAAATTAATTTGTATTGTTTGGAATCAATACAAAAAAACTATTGAAAAAAAAAGAAGAAGAAACAATTGGATTGTCTGTTTTTTTGTATGTTTTTTGTTTTGTTGTTAGCTTAGGATTTGCCTTGCTTGCTTCCTTGCTGCTATGTGGAGCAAGCCTCTGGTTGGCTTTGGGTAACAGTACAAGCAATCTATAAAGGCGTTTGATTATGTTGGCATGATGGTCTATTGTATAGATGTCTTGTGATCAGGTCTACACAAAAAAGTTATAGAGATTATGTGCTTGCTCTATTCTAATTATGTTAATGTATTTGTGCGCAGCGCGCGCGCGCGTGTGTGTGTGTGTGTGTGTGTGTAAACGTATATATTTATTCATATGTATGTATATATACGTTGGTATATGGAATATATATGTATGTAAGTAAGTATGTATCAGGACATCTATATATAACCAGACATCATACAAACTGGTATATTAACTCTAACCCTACCCTAGACTTAAAACAATATAACTAATTAAACTAATGACTAATAATTAAACCTTTTGTTCCTTGAGAGGCCTTTAAGTTTCCTCCGCCTGCAATCGTTCGTCGAGGGCAGTACTTCTTTTGTTTGTTCAATTGTTAACTAGTCTCGTACAGTGGCATGATACTCATCATACACACACCATATCTCCGCGTATAGCTCTATGTCCACACGTTCACAGTAGGGCGCCAATACACACATACATTTCTATAGTATTGAAATATCGACTGCTTTGAGAGGTCTGACTGTTTTACATGATCAAGGGAGCGTGTGCGCATACTGTAAAGATTGACTATCCAGCCAATTTTCAAAATTTCCCAAACTTTGTATTACCTTTAAGGGAATATCCAAAATCACGACAGCAATTTCGACCAATCAGATGGCTAGATTTCATTTTTTTTTACCCCACCCCTCATCTCATGTTAACGCTCATTTCAAACGATTTTAATGATTTTGCCGTGGCGGTTCTGAGGCAGTTTACGGCTTGATATGTGAAAAAGGGTTAAAATATATAGTTGCTCTCTTTAATACAATATCTGTGAGAAAAACTGTATCAAAGCAATTGGGGAATCGATCATTGATAATTTATCATTGGTTTATAGCTAGGTCATTGAGGTTGTGTTGGGACTATCCAATAAAAATGGCCTTCAATACAAACTGCGTCATTTTACAGATCATTGTGATGGAATTAAATCTCTCGGTATAGAAATGACATAAAACAAGGAAAAATTATTTATTATCATCTATCGATAACCAAAATCGAAATCGTCTTTAATGATCGAAGTAAACAGCCTGATGTTGAATTTATACATTATGGGCGATTTTAACATTAATCATTTTAATAATGATATTGTAAAACAAACACAGCTATTCCTTTATTTTGGGTGCTGGTTTCTACCCTCTGAATAAAAAAAACAAACAGACTTTATAATCGGTGAGCCTCTCTTAGCGATAATGAATACACAAATGTATTTAATAAGGAAACGTTAGCAGAACTTTTCATCACCGATACATGAGACAATTTCTCCATTTGTAATATGTAAACCTTTGTTATTAACAACTGTACTAAACGTTGATATCACAACATCGATTTCTTTTTGTAAATATTTTAACCTTTTTTCCGATTTCTTTTTGTAAATATTTGTTCTATTTTTTGAGATTTCCGCCTATTTTGTCATATGAGGGCACTTGCAGAGCAATCCTTTTCAGGGAACATATCATCTTTAATATTCTTGCAAACTGACATGAAAAGAAACTACAAGAATTATCTTTTTTTTAAATTACAATTTACTGCACCTAGGGAGAACTCAACATTATCTTTAAAGCTGTATATCCTATGTGCAATAACAATGACATATGACCTTAATTTTAACGCTCAGATAGGGATACTTGTCTATTCTGAAAGATGCTCCTGATATTATATTAAATGTTTTCGAAATAACCTAATATGCTACCCAGAGCAGAGCCCCTGATGTATTTGTTCAAGGAAGAATAGATACACGAATCAATATTTTAGTGTTATTCTTTTTTGAAAGGAACTGTCTAAAATGATTGGAGAAGGTTGATTTCCTAGTACATGAGAATAATTGTATACTTTGTGGTCTTGGTATTATCTATATTCACTTAATCTTGCTGAAAAATCTCTACAATCATTAAGCATAAAGCATTGCACTCATCCTGTTCATAAGCAAATACATGAAAAAATGAATTAATTAAGTTTATACTCATCTCAATTCAGACCTATATGTCCCCGATTCTATGCATAAAACCTTGTCAAATATCTTGGCGAAGTTTAATTAATCTGTTTATGTTTTGAGCGTCTACGAAATTAATGATTGGTACAACATTGCTCTGGGCTTTATTTCGTCAAAAGTATAGGGCTAGAGTAAGGCGTTTTTATTGCTTTTTTCGGTTAGGTTTAGTTAGGGGTAAGTATAGTGTTTGGTCGAAGTTGAATAAAGTTCCGAATTCGATCAGTTTAGAATATTTACGGTGGAGCAATTGTCGATAGAGCCACGTATAATACAACCGATAGTTCATTATGTCTTGTCTTCTCTGAGCAAAGATAACATAGCCATATCTTCATGACCTATTACATATATTGTGATAACAATATTTCTGAGTTAAAAAATTATTCCAAAATTAAATATCATATCAGGAGCATCTTGAGAATAGGCAGGTGTGATTCATGTTAGAAGGTTAGTGTGTTCAAGTTCAATGGTTATTGCACGTAGGCCATCATGATGTAGCAAATTAATGAGAGAGCTTTTAAAACGGACGAGCAAAATCACAAACAAACTTTGTTATGGTTAAAATGTATTTTCACCAACAGAATAAATTAGATAAGATACACTCTTGCCCACAAAGTTGTGACAATATGGTAAGACAACTTAATCAGACTCTATCGGCAACATACCTGGGCAACCTGCCTAAAACTACAACGAATGCTACACAACAATAATTCTAAAAATTAATTTGGTAAGATATTTTCACAATGTTTATTCATAGATAGGTTGATAGATAGCAAGGTACATATATATTTCCTTTCTCGGGTACTCTATTCCGTTCTAAAACTACTGATCAGCGTGTATACGGATTTATGCCTATCATATAAATTAAAAGAGAGGATAACAAGATTTGTGTTCCTAGCCTCATTTGTCCTTGATAAATCTCCTCTTGGGAGAGAGAGAGGCACTGATGGTACATCGCTCGGTTCCGTATTAGGCACACTTATTAACTAATTTAAAATTGACTAAATAATAATGAAAATACAATCTAACAGACTGGTCTCATAAAAGGAGGGATATACCAGAATCCATAACTGCATCTACGCCTTTTTACTCATTAAAAATAATAAGAGAGACAAAATAAATGATTAATCTTGCTTGGTTGCATTTTTTTTGATCATGTAGATTTTCACCTTGCCCAGCACGTTGCACGTTGCATCACGATATCCCTCGGGAAAGCTCCATCTGTTGCTCTAAAAAGACTTAAATACAGCTCATCATGCCTAGCCCATCACCAGATCTGATCAGTGCTCTACTAGATCCCTCACTCTGCCAGACAAACCGAAGCTTTCTTCCAAATCATCACTCGTTCGAGGCCAAGAATCTGGTAAGTTGTTCATATACACGGGGCAAAATATGTTTTCTGATCCTTCAAAGGAAGAGTCGGAATGTTCAGCACATCTAAACTAGGGCTGGACATCTTCAGAAATCTTCAGATAATTCCCGTCTTTGTTCCAATTTGTTCAGAACCATTTCTCAATCGGGTATTCATTACTTCTTGTGTCTTTTTTTTCCAGTCATGATGCGTTTTTTCATTTCCCTTCTCTTGGTGGCTGTTGCCACTGCCGAACTGGCCCCTCTGTTAGAGAACTCTGAGCCTATCCCAGGAAAGTACATCATCAAGTTGAATGTAATGTATTCAATATTTTAACGTCACCATATCCTGAAACCGTGACCAGAAAAAACTGTTCATAAATACATCACGACTTAGACATTGCAAAGTAAAGAGACGTCTCTTATTATCTCACTGCTTATCAAGTATACCTGACGATAATGAGTCAACTGTTTCAAGCTTTGCAGAACTGCACGATTTCCTCTCAGGTATTGTGGTCAACATCACGACTGAGACATTACAAAGTATAGGGCCTGCGGGGCGGCGGAACTCGGGGGGGGGGGGGGGGAGCTCGAGCGTCCCCCACTTTTTGAAAAAGTATGTTAAAAAGAAGAAAAAAAGAAAGAAAAATAAAAGACGCTTCATCTTTAAAGGTTAATTATAAAAACAAATTATACTTAATGGCGATTCTGTAAACGATAAACTTACATTGGAACGCATATCAAATGATAAAAGCTACATGCCGTATGTATAGCAAATCATAGACATGGTACAATGCCCATATTAGTGGTCTGGGTGGAGGCCGATGTGCTTTATAGTGAACTGACTTGATGTAAAGTATAGTATATAAATTAATTTAGGTTTCTCAGTTGTTAAAGGTATAGACCAGTTCTGGTCATGCGATTGCATTGTAAAAGAAACGTTGTGGAATCGATCAAAAAATGTTGATCATGTAGCATATATGTATTTATGTGTACTGCAAGTTTCTGGAATCATCAAAATGATAGGAATTTGGCACAGTCTTGGTAAAGTTACCAAGAACTGTACACAGAAAGATGAATATGGGATTACGCAATATCTATCCAGGCCGGATAAATATGATAAATTTACCAAATACATCAATTAGTAAGCGGTTTCCCGCAAAATTTGTATCATCACGTATTAATCTAAACATATTCTTTCACATGATTGGTAATAAAAGCTTCCATTTCACTTGTTGAGAGGGGGGGGGGGGTTCCAAAACTGGTCTTTACCTTTAAGAAGGCTTAGGCGTAAAGGGGATTTACTGCATAATTTTGGCAGAAAATGACTCTGTTTAGTTATACAGGTGCGCAGAAGACGAACTATCATTCAAAATCTTGATGTTGTTTTTCATCTTCAATCTACGCATGTATGCACATTTTACAGAACAAAATGAGTCTAATGCAAATCGTTTATTAGTGTCACAGATAGGTCGTTACTGTTACATTATATGGACAGAATGAAAAGATGCGTAAATCATTGAAATTATAATCAGTATACGATACCGAAAATGATTCTTCTCCAGCCTTTGTAACCAACCTGGTAAATGTTGTTGCGTCCTGCGGAACGCAATTACCCACTGCTTTTACAGAATATGTTGCGTGAGACTTGGTTTTTGTGAACCTAGGACGCAAACACGCAATTTTAGCGTGACCTTTGCCTATATATATTGTTCTAAAAAAAAGAATCTGCCACAATTTTTTAGAAATATCTAAGAGGAGGAGATAATACGTTACTCGCTTGTATTATATTTAAACAGACCTTTATTTTTTACTCATAAAAATAATCGGTCAACGTTAATTTGTTAATCTTTATCAAGTGTCTCATTTGAATGAAATATTGCCTCAGACCATGATTTACGTCATTTAGCAAAAATACAGTGACCTGCCAGTGTCACAAATAAGATATGAAATTATGCTAATGTGACCGTAATTAAATGCCTAAATCCCCTGAGTTCCGGTGCTCCGCCCCCTGGACCCCACGCCAATTTACGCTACGATAGCTTTGCTCGCTACGCTCTACCTGATCGTAAATACTTTAGCCCCCCCCCCCCCCCAAAAAAAAAAAAAAAAAAAAAAAAAAAAAACGTTCCACGGGGCCTGAAGTAAGGAGACTTTTCTTACTATGTCACTGGTCGTCTAGTGTTACCTGACGATAATAAGTCAAACTGTTACAAGCCTTTCAGAACTGAGAAATAAATTCTTTTTACGTTATTTGAACGAAAACCCCTTTTTTTTTAACATGAATTAATAAATTCTACACCAAACAATTACAATGAATCGTTTTTTGGGCAAATAACAACGTTATTTTTTTCGTTCGATATTCTTCACCTATATCAAGAAATTGGATTCATAATAGCAATGTTTTGATCTGGAAAGTTATCACTTGAATTGCTCCAACGTACTGTGCAATTAAACATACCAAGCGAGAAAAAAACGAAAAGGCCTGTGTCCTTTTTTATTTCAGGAGGCGAGTTGGCTCAGTCGGTAAACCATCTGCCAGTCGAACCAAAGGTCGTAAGTTTGGATCCAATCCAAGTACATGATTGAAGCCTGCGTTCCATTGTTTGTAGACGCAGGCTAAGTTACAGTTGAAATATCCCAGTCCCTCAAATAGGACATAAATGGAGGCCCCGTGTAGAGGAGACTCAACACCATTGCACACTTAAAGTCAAATGCTTACTTCATAACAATTCCCTTTAAATCCATATTTTTCGTCTGTGGCCTTTCAAGGACAGCAATTCAAGGAAAGCACTGACCTTGAAACGAAATTAAGTGAAATAGGAATGGGTAACACTTTTTTTTACAATGACTTAACAACATGTTATCAACTACTAATATAGGAAGAGTTCGACGTTGATGATAATGGCCGCTACCGTTCGTCTCTCCGGGCGGTAAAGTGGTTCCATTATCAAAGACGCCCTTTATGGATTCACTGCCGAGCTCGAAGATGATATCCTCGATATTGTAAGTAATTATCTCAGGCCACCTTCCCTAGTTTGATGTTTCATTTTATCTTCTCCCATGGGCTTCTGCAGCGAGGAGAGAGAGGGATTGAGACACGGGTTTAAATGAAACTCTTCTTTATCTGGAGTGAGAAGAGAACGCCTTATTGAAGACCCTTCTTTAAGTGTTAAGATTCGAGCATGAATGCTTTTTCCAATAACATTTTAAGTTTAGGGTCACTTTTTGTTCTTAATGTATTTCATGCAAACAGACACATTTTTGTTATCACAATAATAATAGCAGTGCCGAGCTTCTCGGAGTTTTACTCCCACCAATTTTCTGTCTCTCAAATACTCAATACAAAAATTTTGTTTACTGCTGCCTTGGAAATCACACGTTTTTTTATTCTGTTTTAGAGGGGCCTTATTGTAACTTTGCCTTTGGGCTGGAGGTATTTCATTAGACAGGATGACTCTAAAACGGACTAGAATACTTCCAATAACAGAGGGCAGATTTCACCGGTACTGCCTCGATTGCAAACGTTGCAGAAGAGAAATGATACCAATCTGTTCAAATCTTTTTATTTATTTTTGTTATAGCCTTTTTTTTTAAAACAATGTTAAAGACATCCACTGGGGTGCACCCCTTGTAGAAAAAAAACGTTTCGCTGTGTAGTTTTTAGAAATGGTAGTATATACCAGAGTTTTGAGCAAGCTGTTATAAACATCAAATTGAACATAAACATAACGTTTCACACACATTTTTCATTTAATTGGCGTTTATAATGACTTCTTAAAGACAGACACGAACTAATACGAATTGTTTAGAAAGCAGTTTGATTGGAAGGAACTCCTACCTTGCGTCATAAAACGTTCCCTATTAATTGAAAACCCCTAAAAACCAAATTTGTCAATCTTGCTAACAATGTTCATGTGAACAGATTATCCTTCTGCTGGTCTTGTGAATTTGACCTCACATTATTCGAATATGCTTGTCCGTTTTAATTTTGAAATAAATGCCAATGTTGATTAACGCCGACAACAGCCATTTTCATCGGAATATAGAGCGATAATATCAAATAAACGTATGATATGTATCCTCACGCAGGTCCGTCGACTTCCCGCCGTTGAGTATGTTGAACAAGATGGTGTCTACCGTACTCAAGTCACTTGGGGTCTTGATCGTATCGACCAAGAAGTCTCCCACTTAACAACTATTATTCATCACATAATGGTAAGAGACTGCACTATCCTTTACATCATCAGTAACATAAAGAGTCATTAGGGGAAATATTTCAGATGTAAACATTGTGCAAAACGTCAGAGGTA
Organism: Strongylocentrotus droebachiensis; assembly: GCA_035222895.1. NCBI lineage: Eukaryota > Metazoa > Echinodermata > Echinoidea > Camarodonta > Strongylocentrotidae > Strongylocentrotus > Strongylocentrotus droebachiensis. Next base: position 120,162 of record JAVYIG010005890.1, read on the forward strand.
TCATTAAACAAACGATTTCAAAAGATACTGACAGTCTCGACAGTTTGAATGGCATCGCTAGTTGTTTTTATTATGCGTTCGTTTGTTTGTGTGCGCGCGTGTGTGCGTGTGTGTGCGTGTTTGTGTGTGCGTGTGTGTGCGTGTGTGCGTGTGTGTGTGTGTGTATGGAATAGTTAAATACAGGAAGAGCGAGTTTCGTGGCAATTAGATTTTTGGGTTTGTTATTATTAGTATAATTGTTATTATGGATGATGATGTGATGATGCTGATGATGGTTATTCTTTATATCTTTCACAGGAGCTGGGAGTGGGAAAACTGTTTATGTACTCGACACAGCGTAAGGGCGACCCACAATGACTTCGGTAGTCGTGCGCAGCAAGTGGTAAACTATGCTGGTGGGAATAACGTAAGTAACATGTGTATATATTTTCGATTCTTTCCTTTGGTGTAGATTATTAAACGTTTAGTAGAACAAAAACAAAAAAAATTGTTTGTTGCAGTATGTTGGTACCATCGTATTTTTTTTTACTATTAACATAGGGGATTCTGCAAGCGAAACATGTTTTTATCACTAATGCTAGATTAAAAACTGACGTTAAACTTATCTATATGCAATACGTTACATAATGGAAGTTTGGCTGTGAGGGAATGGGTTGTAGCCTTAACTAATGTTACATACTTACATTTGCCTTTGAAATTGGGATATGAATACAAATAGACCTGAAAAATAATTGAATTGCTTTGCACAACAGGAAGATTGCAATGGGACATGGAAATCACTGCGCTGGAACGGTCGGCTCCAATACCTACGGTGTGGCCAAATCAGTCCAAATCAGGGGAGTCAAGGTTCTGAACTGTGCGGGTTCTGGAAGTACCAGTGGTATCGTCAATGGTAAAACGCACGTCTATACTGTCTGAAAAATGTGATTTAACATTAAGTAACGATATCTCGATTCTGAAACCTCTGATAGTACTTCGAAAAAAATAAGATGTATGTTTGTACTACCGAGATTTATTCATTAAAGTAATTCTGACATTCTTACAGGGTAGCATATTTTCAACAAAACTGGGGTCTTCCACGAGGCCCTGTTGGTAACAACAAAATGCTACAACAATCATGAATATATATCCATAACAGTAACAGAACGAAACAAGAAGAAATAGGTATTTATTTGTATTTGTGGAGTCTTTACAAACAGAATACTGTTGCATATTTGTAATATCGTATGCCATGTACAGATAACCGTAAAAGGACATATACCCCCTAGAAAATCACCCCGGAAAATTACCCCCCGGAAAACACCTACCAAGAGGACATTTAACCCCCAAGGACTAGAACCCCCCCCCCCCCGAAAAATACCCCCCCCCCCCGGAGAATTAGCCCCGGGACAATTACCCCGAGGAACTATGACGCAAGCTTTTCTCCAAATTGTTATTTACAGAAATGTCATCAACTTTGATTTTTTTTAGTTATTTATTAAGTTCATTCAGTCTTTTACAAACTATTCAATTCGATGTGAGGGGGGGGGGGGGGGGGGTAGCAGGCTCCCCAACTCCTTCGTAGGTCTGTCCACCGAGTAAAGTACAGAAATTTACATTTCTTAGAAAATTAAACAATACATTGCGCAGATGAGTACGCGTTACATGTGAAAAACAAATATCAGAAATGGTCAGAGTTTGAAATAAATTCTTTCTTCCTCGCTCGCTGAAACATTTGACAGCAAGGCGCCCGAATATATATCATATCTTTTATGTCGAAATAACACTGTTACCACACTCATTACATTAGAAACATGATAAATAAGGGCAGCCAGAGGGCCGAATATCCTCATATTCTTGTATCTAGGTCATGATCGAATATATCATGTTGTTTCATGTATATGCGGCGGCGAGGTGCTGATACACAGAAATTTAAATCGTTTCTTGTTCAAATTTGTGACGGTTTTGAAAATGTCGTCTCCTTATTTATTCTTGTTCGTTCGCTAAATTAAGGGAATATTTTTCCTGGGGGGGGGGGGGGGTAATTGTTCTTGTCCTCGTGGGAGTTGTCCCCCGGGGGGGGGGTGTGGGGATAATTGTCCTCGGGGTTATTTTCCCGGGGGGGGGGGTAATTGTCCTAGAACCATGAAGCAAAGTCATCAAATATTATGAAGGATATATTGCATGAACAGTTGTGTAGTAAAAGCGTCCTAAAATCAATGGTGTGATTCACACAAGAGAAATAAGTCGACATATAATGAGAAATAAAAGTCAGAATTCAATCATGAGACGGAAGATCCTCTCGGCATTCTATTATTGGAACGTTTATTACAAGACCGTTTGACCATATCTTAAAGGTTTTCATAGAACTTGCCATTTTCGATGATCTTTCCAATTGATTCCAAAATGTTATTGAAGACAACACGAGAAAGGGGCTATATTTGAAACTTTCTGAGATGCCGATGATAGAGAGATAGATCATGATAGAGATAGATCATGATAGAGATAGATCATGATATTCGAAATATAAAATCAACAAACTCCTTTAAAAGAGCACTCAAATGTATTATCATATCACAGATGTAAGATATTACTTACATTATAATCTATTTATCAGTTCTAATTAAATCTAACATAATTTTGGCTTAACGATTTTTTTTTTTCTTCTTTTTTTAACTTTGTAAATAGTGTAAATAGTTCACTACAAAACTTTGGGAATTCTATTTGTCATATATTATATATTTGAAAGGTGTTGTAACGATTCAAGCTCTATTTGCTTATGTTTCATCACCTTTGTGTGTTCAGTCTTCAAACTGTATATAAGTTGCAACTTGTCTTTGATAAAACAATGTTATATTCCTTTTTCTATTCCTATTCATCATGATCCATGTAAAATTGAAATGATTTGTTATATTATATTAATTTTTCATGTGATGTTAACTTCAATGAATTGTGAAATTGTGAACATGCATAAATAAATAAATAAATAAATAAAATAATAAATAAAAATATCATCTCCTTTACTCAATCTCCTCTTAAAAGTAGCAAGGACAGGCATTTCTGATTATTCCTTGATGATCACATTTTGTTTCATCCCGCCTTTCGGACTCATCGGTAAAGTTTGAAAAATAGCGATTGGGCAGGGAAGGGTGTATTTGCCAAGTTTACAACAAACATGTCAAAACAATTATATTAAGTTTGATTGACGCCCGTGTAATGTGTTTTTCCTTCAAATATTGGGTCTAATTCCTTTTCACAGGGATAAAATTATGTAATAAGTGCTGCAAGGTGGAATTCGAATCTTGTTGCTTCGATGTCTATCGGAGGAGGCACCTCAACTACCCTGGACAACGCCGTCAAGAACTTGGTCAATGCAGGAGTTCCAACTGCCGTGTCTGCTGGTAATGACAATACGAATGCTTGCAATCAGTCTCCAGCTCGTGAATCCACTGTAAGTTTAACCATTGTATGAGGTTAATTTAATACTGGCCCATACGGTTCAGGATTGTTAAGTTCTTTAACTTTTTCGTATTATACGTTTTGATATATTTAAAAGATAACCTAATATTGTGATTCTAAAAAAGGTCTGTTGTTTCTCTTTACACGTCACTTCAAACAATCTTATGTACTACATATGGTAATTAATCTTTTCCAATTGCCTTCAGCCAATTTCGTTTCAAGCGTAGGCCTACGGATAAAACTCAAAATAAAAATATTGAATATGGTCGATATTGCAGTTTCAGTTGTGTTGCCAAAAAGGAAGAAAAAAAGGAAATTACCCCATCGAATGGTTTGGACACCTTCACAATAAAGCATGTTTCTTTTTAGAGAAAACCCTTATGACGACATACATCTAACTTATCAACCTCATCATAGAAATTCCTATAATTATTATTATCATGATTAGAAGTAGAATTATGACCATCATCATTATTTCTATTAGCTACTTTTCAGCTAAGTATTCGAGTAATATTTTACTTCTCTTTTGTACAACTATAAACGTTTTGTTCTGAAGTGTGAATTGATTTGTATTGATTCTGTATGTGGACTTTGATAACTTTTCTTTTTTAATCAATGATCCGATTTACTGGACCATTTTTACATCGTGAATATTTAGCAATTAGTCCTCGGACTTCTACTTTCCATTTTCTAATCCAGTAAATCAAATTGAATGGAATTTAATTGAAGTTTTACATGTATTTTTGTTATTGTTATTGTTATTATCATTTTCATTATCACCATCATTATTTATATCATTATTCATATTAATATTACTTTGATTGATTAATGCCATTGCCACCGTCATCATTATTCCTCATTGATATTAAAGCTAAAATGAAGAAATAAACACTGTAACATTGCAGGCAATCACTGTTGCAGCTACCGACAATAGCGATAAGCGTTCGTCCTTCTCCAACTACGGAAGCTGCGTAGACCTCTTTGCTCCTGGTACTTCCATCACCTCCACTTGGTATACTGGTAACAGTGCTACCAACACAATCAGCGGAACCTCCATGGCCTGCCCACATGTTGCTGGTATGCATGGATTTTTAAATTGTTTCTTGTTTTATAACCTCACTAAATAATAGGACCATGCTATATAATGAGATAATTTCACATGTACATCTGTAGGTAATTATTGGTTTTAATCATGTTTTGATTTTTTTTTTATGGAACCGCCCTTGTATGTCCATGTATCTATGTTTTGATTCGATCCCTGCACTTATCCAGCACATCTCTGGCTACAAATTATGAAATTATATTTTTGAATGTCATTGATCGGAGCTCGGGAAGGAAATCGTGGACATGATCCATTTTAATGTTTTGTTGCTTACGAAGCGCAGACCTATGTCTTCATGACTAAAAATTGTTTTTTGTTTTGTTTTATTGACTGTCATATTTAATAGGTGCCATTGCTTTGTACGGCTCCAGTTCAAGTATGCTTGCAAACACCTCCAACTACAAGATTTCTAACACAGGAAGTGGAAGTCCTAACAAGCTCCTCTACGTCTAGGTGGGTACAAGTCCTATTTCTCTTTTCTCTCTCATTCTTGGCATGTTTATAAATATAAAGCTTGCGTGTACATGCATGCCGTTCCAATCAGCCTACACATCTATTTTGTGGGTGTGTAGACCTTCATGGATTAGACCATTAGAATAAAACTAATGGTAATGATAATAATTATCATCGTAATGATAATCATAAAAAGTGATATTAATAATAATAACAACAATTGTATTAAAATTATACTATTAAGAAGGTTGTTCTTCTACTACTGCTGCAGCTACTACTAATTTTGATTATTAACATAGCAATAATGATGGCAATAATACAAATTATAATGATGATAATAATAGTAGTAATCATATCAGTGATAATATGCATGTGTATTCATAAAGCACCATTTCAATCATGCCAAACATTAATGCTTCAGACTTTATAATTGAAATATAATATAATAACGACGTTTTTTAGTCTTATGCAAATTATATCGAAATTAGATGAGCGAGCGAGATGTTAGGATATAAATATAATATGAAAATATAATAATAATAATATAGCTAGTTCTTATATAGCGCTTTTCAGAACCGAGGGCCCTCTCAAAGCGCTTTACAGATATATATGTATATTAATACCCCGGTCATCGGATTCAGGCTTACCTGCACACAATGTATGCACATTCTCCACTCCCTGGGGAGGATTCAGCCAGGCGTCATTTTTACAAGCTCACACTTGTTAATCTAAGCACATTAGCTTTCGCATCCATACCTAAATACCGTACGGAAATATCCATGAATAACATAATTATCATCTAGATATATAAATATATTCCACATTAAACACATTATGAACATTCTTTGATTAGTGAAACGCAGTTTGAAAAGGGTGTTTGAAGCAAGAGTGCAAAAAATAATCATAAAAATAACATTATTATTTCGAAAACACCAGTGTTAGGGCTCATGTTTCTTTTTCGATATGTTTGCGAATTAGTAATATTCTACTTATAGTTGTAGATGCTTTTTAATATTTGTAACATTTCTGCTCTGGTGTTTGATTTTCAGATGGTGACGCTGGCCGGGCCCCCTAGAACAGAGATACAAAAATGGGACAGAAAACACAAAATTGCGTTTGATCATTTTTCAAATTGGATACTCAATTACGTTTAACAACTTCACATTTTCTTTTGCTTTGCAGATGATAAACTCCAAAACAATGTAACATGCAATCTATTTGTATTAAATAGAAAAAACATTGTACGTGGTGTATTATTGGTATTTTAAAGTCATAAAACACATTATAAAAGTGCCATCAATTTTTTGAATTCTTTACCGAATAAAATTTCAATTGAACCTTATTTAACTTGGTCGAGCTTCCCTTGTAAAACATATGTGGTCTTGCGGTGAGTGACAAAACATACCCAAAAGTTATTTGGGCTGTTTCATCTAACACTTTTAGCTTAACAAAGATTTGTTTCTTGGTAGCTTACTTCGATGCTCTCAAGAACTCGAAGCAGTAGGGCCAATAAACAGCCTTAGAGAAGCCAACCCCCTAGTAAAAAAAATTCCCTGTCATTATGCTACATAAACTTGACCCTAACCTTACGGTACTCGTTAAACCGAACAGATGAATTATTTGCAAAACTGATCAACATAATGGTCCGTATTCTCAGAATTAATTTAAACCTGTCCCTAGGTATAAAATAAAAGAATAACCTAACCTTTCTTTCAATCTTAAATTTAAATTTTAAATAAGTTAAAGATTTTATTAGACAGAGAGCCAGAGAGTTGAAGAGATAGATAAATGGCAAAGTTTTAAATGAAGCGAGTGAGACGAAGAAATGGAAAACGATTAAGGAAAAAAGCGATGGATGGCAATACCATGGGTGGAGCAGTTAAAGAAAGGAAATAATGAAAGGATACATTAGAAGAGAGAGAGAGGGCGAGAAAAGGAGAGAGAGAGAGAGAGAGAGAGAGGAGAGAGAGAGAGAGAGAGCGAGAGAGAATGTGGGGGAGTGAGGAAAGGTGGAGTGGGGTTAAGAGCTTGGGAGAGACAGCGAGTTGGTGGAATACAGATTTTGACTCAATATCAATGGTATACTATGTGTGTGTGTGTGTGCGTGTGGTGCGTGTGTGTGCGCGTGTGCAGGAAGAGAATTTCTTCTTCTTATTGATTTGATCTGTTTGGCAATCAGTCACAGTTGACTATTTTTGCCACACACTATTTTATGAATTATTTATATATATACATAATGTACAATTTCATGTCATAAATGACATTTTTTTAGGATTCTTTCTCTCTTCCTTCCCCTTTCCTCTGCTTATTTCTTTTATATTCTTTTTTTTTTTTGGGGGGGGGGTGGAGAAAATTCAATAAATTAATAATTTTGGAAAGAGACGGCCTAGCAAGTTGTACGTCCTTGTGTTTACCCGCCTCTGTATGCACATGTGTACTTCGCACTCACCCCCACCCTTTTTCAAAATGACATGTTACCAGTTATCCTCAGGCTGGGTTAAACAATTCAAAATTCCTATTTTGTAATATCTGGCCTGAGATTTGGTAAAAAGAGTATAATTACATCGGTGAGGGACGACCGTTCCAGTAACCTCAGCTATGTATCCTACTAGTTTGCTGACACAAAACCCTTGTCAGTCGTCGTGCGGTACTTTTTCTGCACTATTAGAAAAAAATATGCTCTGCACTTAAGCGCTCCTGACAACACAACCAGAGACTGACATATAATAATAATAATAATTCTCAGTTTTTATATAGCGATTATTACAATCACTATGCGCTTCCAAACTTGTAGATTAATGCCCCGGCTCTAGGATCTGTTCAAGACTTTAGGAATTGTGGTACAGTGTGAAATAGAGTCTGCGCTTTCAGACTAGTCTCGTACAGTGCGTACCTACGGGGAGGTATCGAATCGTGTTCTAGGACAATTCTCGCTACCCCAAATAGCGATTCTGCCGAGATCCGGGGAAAATCCTGAAAACGCGCATTGC